>LJJS01000191.1:0-33545 GCA_001447215.1 Diaporthe aspalathi
TTAATATTTTTAATATTTTTAATATTTTTAATATTTTTAATATTTTTAACATTTTTAATATTTTTAACATTTTTAATATTTTTAACAAATGTCTATAAATATTTAAAAACTTATTTAAAAATTAGCTAAATAAAACAATAATTAAAAATAAATTTAAGCAAAATATAATATTAAATAAAGTTATAACTATAGCAAGCTTTTATTATAAAGCTATATAAAAGCAAAAAGCTTTTTTTTATAATTTATTTTAATATATTACCTTTTTATTATTTTTATATTATATATTATTAAATATTCTTTTATTTTAAAAATAAAACTTTAAATTTATATATAATATTTTTATTATAAATATAAATAGTAATTAGATATAAAAAATAACTTTTAATATATACTTCTTTTAATAAAGCTTTTAATTATTAAGTGATTAATTAATAAAATATAATTTATAATATTAATTAAATTATTATAGCAAATTTTGCCTTTTTTAATAGTGTTTTAATTAAAATAATATATTTATTAATATTAGCTAACAAACTAATATGCTTTTATAGCTAGGTATAAAGCAGGCTAGTATTAATGTGTTTTAATGCCTTTTTTTATTTTTTTAAGTTTTTTCTTAAAGCAGCCGCCTTTTTTAAAATAGCTGCTTTTTTAGCTTTTAAATACTTTTATTAAAGCTTATATATAAAGCTTATTATATTTATTATAAACTTTTAAACATTATTAATAAAAATAATTTTAATATTTTTAGTTTCTTTTTAAAATATATATTATAATATTGGATGTTAATATAAGTACATTTAATAATAATAACTTTATTATTAAACAAAATTTCTTTTTTAAATAATATATTATTTGCTTTTTTTTTATTATTATTAAAGTATATTTTTATTAAATTTAATATTATAAATAATATTATTAATTTTAATAAAATATTAAATAAAATATTAAAAATTATAAAGACTAATATAAGTATAAAAATTAATTATTATAAAAAAGGCTAATTTATTTAAATTATTATTTTAAATAGCTAAAGCTTTAATATTAAAATTATTAATAACTTATTAAAATAAATAACATTTTTAAATATTTTAAAAACTATAATAAAAATTATAAAATTAATTAATAATATTAGCTTATATTATTTAATCTTTTTAAAAATAGTATTATTTTAACTTTATGAAGCTAAAATATATTATAGCTTACTATTAGCTTTTAATTTTTATAAATAAAATTAATTTTAATTAAAGTGTTTAAAAAAGAAAAAGTTTAAAATTAAAAGTCAATACTAATTAATATGAAATTAAAAAATTAAATTAGTATTAATAATTATTAATTATTAATTTATTAATTATTTTATTTTACTTTTTTTATTGTAAATTAATATTAGTAAGTAAATTTAATATAATTAAAGCAAAACCTTTTTAAAAATATTAAAATTAAAAACAAAATAGTTATAAATAAATAATATAATATTATTTATTTATTTTTTACTTTTATTTATTTTAAATTTTATTTATTTTAAATTTTATTAAAAGTAATATATTAGTTTGTTTTTATTTTTAATTTTATAAATAAATAAATAATATTTAATATATAAAATATTCTTCTATTAATATTAACTTAAAAGATAATATAAAAGTTTTTAAATAGTTTTTTAAACTAAATAAAATAATAATAATAAATAAATTAATATTATTATAATATCTTTTAAATTATAATAAGTTATTATTATATATATTAATACTAAAAATAAAATTAAATAAAGAGTTTTTTATATTAATATTAATATATTTATAAGCTAAACTTTAAATAAAGCTGCTACTTTTATAATTACTTTGCTTATAACATGTTTTATTATTAAATATATTAAGCAAAAAAGCTAAATCTAACTTTTAAAGCTTTTAAAGCTTTTATAACTCTTTTAGCTTTTTAGCTTAATTTTTATTTTTACCTTTTAACACCTGCTTTAAGGTATTTAAAGTTTTTTAAATAAGCTGCTCTTATTTTTATTTTTATTATAATAAAGCTAAATTAATATAATGTAATAATTACTGGTTTTCGAGTCCTTTAAACCGGGCAAACAAGGGGTTTATTTTTAAAATATAAAATAAGGCGATTAATCAAGCAATATATATTTAAATAATAATTACGGCTAGTAAAAGCTATTTAAAGGTAAATATTTAAATTAATTATTAAAGAGTTTATATTATAAATGCTATTTATTATAGTAATAACTATATCCTTATATGTTTTAACTTTTTAAATAGTTTGTTGGCTTGCAAGGCAAGCCTGCGATTTCGGTATATAGCTTAATAGTTCCTTGGTTAAGCCGGCTTGTATAGCTCGAAGACGAGTCTTACGAGCCTGACTTTAACCCCAGTCTTGGCATGCTCTGCTGACTCCGCCGTCAAGGCCCTGCGGGGTTGCGTCGTGGCTTTTGTTTCCTGATTGCCCAGGTCCCCAAACGGGTCCCTGGGGTGCTATCGTGTTGGTCTATAACATATAATAATAATACTTTTTTTTACATTTTTTAAAAATATATTATTTATTAATAAATCTTTTTAATTTTAATTAATAATTAATATTAATTAATGTAAAAAAGTAAAATTTAATATTAATAATTAATAAAAAATTAAAAAATATAAAATAAAAAAAGTTTAAAAAATTTAAAAAAGGAATAAAAATTTAAATATTATAATTTAACATTTTTAAAATTTTAATGCCTTAATATTAAAGCCCTAATATTAAAATTCTTGCGCTAATAATTATAATAAATAAAAGCAGCATATAACTTTTTACTTATATATTAATATAAACTTAAAATTTATATTTTTAAAAACTATAAGTAATATTATAGCTTTTTAAAAAGTAATAATAAAAAATTAATTTATATAACCTTTTTATTTAATTATAATACTTTTAACTTATATAAAAAAGCTAAATTAATATTTAAAAATAAAATATTATTATTTTATAAATAATTTCTTATTATGTAATTAGCTAATTATAATTAATAGTTAATATAAAGTTTTTGCTTATTTATAAAGCTTTTGCTTATTTAGCTAGTTTGCTTATTAATATAAGCTAATATAAAATGTCTACTTACTTATAAAGTTTCTACTTACTTATAAAGTTTTTATTTATTTATAAAGTTTTTGCTTATTTAATTATACTTTATTAATAATAATTAACCTTTTATATAATTTAATTAATTAATTTATTAATAACTTTATATTTATTTAATTATTTATAATTAATATTAATAAATATAATTTATTATATAATAAATAATATTAAAAACCTATTTAAATATTAAATAGTAAAATAGCTTAAATAAATAGTAAGGTAATTTATTTAAAATTTATAAAATATAAGCTTTTTAATTATAGCTGCTGCCTAATTATTTATATTAAGTGGGCTAACGCTTAAAGCTAGATAGGCCGATAAAAAAAGCTAAGTGGGCCGACGCTAGCTGGTTACTTAAATAGACTTGGCGAGCATAGAATCAATTGATCTGTACAAGACCGGGTACGCCTCAAGTGACGACATTTAGACAGCAAAAAAGAGTGCAGCATGTAAACGAGGAAATCAGCACACCGGATAGCATCGGTATCACCGAACAATCTCTTTCTATCCTCCCTCACTGCTCCAAACCTGTTTCGGAAAAATCGAGGGCCCTCCTCCGGCCAAGCCCCGGGGTTCACATGGGGTGTCCCTGCCCCGGTCTAAACTCTAATTTTGCGCCTTGGAACGAAACTACGCTGCCAGGGCTGCAACGATTACGCCTTGTAACTGCGCAGGAACTGATCTGCGATCTAATCCGGGTTATCTGGTGGGAGACTAGGATTGGAACATCTCAGAGCCCAGGGTCCTCCTCGCGGGTCGAAACCCGTGGGGTTGCTGCTGAGGTGATCTGGTGCCAGAAAGTTAATAATTGTCCCGGCAGGATTGTATTTCAAACCTGCTTTGTGCTGACTTTCCGGAGGCTAGTATGTGTTCCTCCGACCAGGAGACCAATTGTATCGGTCCGATGAAGCTGGGGCAATGTTTTGATGGTGGGCATCTCGGAGGGCTGAGAAGGGGATTTCAAGATGCTGTAAGCCCAATGCGACGCTGATGCAGCCCCAAAGTAGAAAGTCGTTGCCTTCCAAGGTTCTTAGAAGCAGGTAAAAAAAAAGAGATGGATGTCGCTTGAGCTAGTTGATGCCCTCAAGTGCTAAGTACTGCATCACCTCCAACGGCCTCGCTTTATTTTATCGAGTATATCAGCCTGCATCGCCCCGGTCTCACTTCTCTAACCAGATTGACTGATGCTGAGACTTGTGTATTCTAACACTGTTGGCATCATCGGTCTGCTCGTACAATGAGTGTATTGAACGCTTCCACCGCCGTCATGGGCCTTCTTGGTCTTGCTGCGACAGCTCAAGCCACTGTGGAGGTGATACTATGCGCAGAACCAAGCTTCGGGGACTGCGTGACCTATAACATAGACGCGGGTAGTTGTGGTAAGTGATCACAGCAAGTAGGAGGGTATTGATGACCCAGTCACCAAGCTGACAGGTGATGGTATGTGCAGTCGACCTTGTCCCCATTGCGCATATCGAATCACTGGCGGTGGCAAGCCCATGCTCTATATACACGTAGGTGGACACATCTGCCCAGGTTCGACGTCAGCAGGCAGCGCACGAGATGGGACGGAATTCTAATTGGAAACTTCCAGTGAAAGATCTTGTACGGGGACCGAGTCGCAAGTGACAGGAAGCGTGCCGTTGCTTCTTGATTCCTTTGATAAAACTGTCGCCTCAGTCTTGTGTGGTTGAATGCTACGATTACGTTACAAAAACTCGACTGCTTGTACTTCTCACGAAAGATGGACTCCTTGGTGTGCGACATCTGGAAGAGTCATGGTATATCGACCCAAAAATATGTGGAAAACAGAATGCGTTCACCACATATCTAGTTGACTAGACCAGTTCGGTATGAACTGTCTACTAAAAGTGTGCTATGGGATACTACGAGTTTACCAGAATCAATGTATACGTCAAGGTTTCGCACCTACATGGTGTGGGTGGTAGCATTCGCGTATATGCGTACAGAATAACGTGTATCTACGGGGACTATCACGGAACTGTTGTGTGATGTAGACCCTATATTACGCATGCTAAATTAAGTAGTAATCACCATGATGGAGAAAACGAAGCATACGAAGTACTCCAGCCTGGGGTTGAAACCCACTTCTGCATGCAGGGGACGACAGCAATTGGCGCAAGCTTCAGTCGCTGCCCATCAATGCTCTTCTGGGACTATGCTATTCGACCTAAAATACATTAAACGCAAGTACTTTGAACGTCTCCCTCTTCTCTCGCAGCAGGTGGACCGTAGTGCAGACGGGGAGGATCGGGCACCCACCAAAGTCTCATTGTCTCGTCGAACTGGCAAATACAAGTTTCCTGTTCATTAAGTTATGCAAAAAGACAATGGAAATATAGATAAGTCATTCAGCCCGAAAGTAGTACCTAGGTAACATGCTTCACCGGGAACACTGCCGGTAGCAGCCCTCATAGAGTCATGGGCGGCATGAATCAAGCCTGGCCTCATCTGTTCCGATTTCTTGGTTTGATGAACTATTATGTGTTCATCTCCCCCATACACGCCCTCCCAAAAGCTCTCACATGTGTTCAGTCTGCAGCGGATCCCCACTAGGATCAACTAAATATAGGTTTTCACCGGGGAACATGGCGTCAAGTGTGGCAGTGTGGTGAGTGGAACGGCAATGTTGCAATCCTAGAAAGGGGGTTATTTCGGTGGTATTTATTCTCACGGATGCTCAAGTGTTCGCAGTGAGGCTGTGTTCGTCATGGGAGCGGGAAATAGACATCCGTGGAGCCGAGGGGATTCAGATCTGCTCTTTGAAGGGGCAGCGGCGAATATCGAAATTCGACAATGAGTCGAAGGCGTAGGGGAAGGCAGGGAGCAGCGCAACTGCACGGAGCTTGACTTCTGAGTCTGGCGCTGTGAGCCCGCAGCAGCCCTTGGGTTTGGACCAGGGCTGGTGTCGACCGACTATCATGCATGTATGAGGATGAAGAGCGCAAATTAAAGGCTTCTCGACGCCCCAGATGATATCAGTTCCCTGCGCGGGCCGACAGGGAGATACGCGGATCCCTTGAAGGTGGATCTCACTGCAGATCTCGGGGGACTGGACCGGGCAACGAGTGCCAACCAGGCGGCACTTGGGTAGGGTAGGCAAGGCAGGCTACGAAGCTTAGAAAGCTTAGAAAAGAACGGGCGTCGTCGTCGTAATCAACCCGAAAACTCCACCGGGGCCCCCACCCCCTGAGATGGTCCAGAGTCACTCAGTCCAGCACTGAGGCTCGAGAAACCCACAGCTTGCAGGGTTGGCTCCTTCTGCTTCCTTGAAATTGTCCTGGTTGTCGTTTCTCTTTTTGAGGTGGCTGGCCTGCAGGCTGACGTTCTCTCTCTGTTGTTCACTCTTCCATCCTGTCGACACAGAACACCGACTTTGAATCCTCGTTCACCCATTCGCTCTTTTTGACCAAACCATCGTCCTTTTTTTTTTCTTGCATTCTCCGTCTTTAGAACCCGACAAATCGGTTCTCATCTGTGCCAAGACCTGCCAAACCGCCACGCGATCCCCGATTCGGCTTATCCATCTCGATTCCCGAGCTTGGCTTTTCTTGGGTGTGGCTGGGGCATCCGAGCGACACGATGAAGGCAGCACATACCTCCTCCTTGGCGGCGGCTGCGCTGTTCTCCTCTCTCGCCTCGGCCGTTGAGAATCTCAGTATTTCCGGCGCAAACTTTGTCTCCAACGCGACCGGAGACCGATTCGATATTATTGGTGTGACGTACGAGATACTTCCCCAACGACCACATGCATCCTCACCGAGTCAAGCCCGTGATGCCGCAGAAGAATTCAGTGACAAAATAACTATGCAAGCTAACAAATAAAATAGATACCAGCCTGGTGGATCCGCGGGTTTCACCGGCAAGGCCGACCCTCTCAGCGATGCCGATGCCTGCCTCCGGGATGCCATTCTCATGCAGCAGCTTGGCGTGAACACCATCCGGGTGTACAACCTGTCGCCCGACCTGGACCACGATCAATGCGTGTCCATCTTCAACGCCGCCGGCATGTACATGATCATCGATGTCAACAGCGGCCAGTCGGGCGAGTACATTGACCGTTCCAATCCTTCTTCCACCTACACCAAGGAATACATGAACCACATCTTTGCCATGGTCGAGGCCTTCTGGGACTACCCCAACCTGCTGGGCTTCTTCGCCGGCAACGAGATCCTGAACGAGGAAAGCGACAAGAGCGCACCGGCTTATATCCGTGCCGTCATCCGTGATCTTAAGGAGTACATCTCCCTGCACGCCCCTCGCGACATTCCGGTCGGGTACTCTGCTGCAGATGTTGCCACTATGCTCAAGGATACCTGGGGTTACCTCGGATGCTCGCTTGAGAACTCGACCTTCTCGAGAATGGACTTCTTCGGTCTGAATGACTACGTAAGTTAACCTCTACCATCCTTGGCTGCGCTGTTGGCATTTTTATGGCGGGCAGGAGTACACAAGAGCCTCGCCTCTCTCTCGAGTACGGATTAGTGTATTAACAAAGTGCCAGGAATGGTGTGGAGACTCGTCTTTTGAGAAGTCAGGATACAGTTCGCTCACGGAAGAGTTCGCCGACACGAACATCCCTGTGTTCTTCTCCGAGTACGGCTGCAACAAGGTGAAGCCCAGGACCTTCACCAACGTCCCCGTGCTGTACGGTGATCAGATGTCCGTTCTGTCTGGCGGATTGGTGTACGAGTACACCCAGGAGTCTGATGAGTACGGACTCGTCGCTATCAACAGCTCCACGGAGGTCACACTCAGGCAGGACTGTATGTATCACCCGTTGAGACTTGCCATTTGTGCGTGTTGCTAATATGATATAGACCAATACCTGAAGGAGCAGTACGCACAAATCGACATGTCCGCTCTTACCTCGGTCAACGAGACCGCAGAGAAGCAGGAGACGACAGCTTGTGCCGCGTCTCTCATCTCTGAGTCTACTTTCCTGTCCAACTGGGACCTTCCCGAACGCCCCAAGGGTGGCGATGACCTCGTGACTTCTGGAATCACATCCGCCCCCAGTGGAGCTATCACCAGCGTGGTAAGTAGACTTTCCACCTTGCACACCTCGTGATGACCTCAAGCTGACCCTCTCGTCAGACTGCCACCGACATGCCCGCGACCGTCCACAACTACACCGGCGCTGAGGTCACCGGCCTGGCTCTGGTGCAACTCGGATGCGCCGACAGCAACGCGCCCGGCCTTGTGGCCACCTACAGCGGAGGCGAGCAGACCTGCTCCTACGCCACCTCCACGGGCACCTCGGCCAAGAGCAGCAGCAGCAGCTCCAGCAGTGGCAGCACCGTCAGCCCGCTGATCGGTGCTGACTTCCAGGCTCTAGCGCTCATCGGCTCAGCCCTCGCCGCCTTCCTCGGTGGAGTCATGATCTTGTAAAGTGGATACTGATCGAGACGTGGACATGATGTGTGTGGCCTTCCGGCCGGCTGTGGAACACTTGGACGGCCCGCCTATCCTTTGACACTGGCGTTTGGTTGGAGCTTGAAGCTCGGGGGGAATTCGAATTCATTTCGACACGTAATACGTTCGGTTTGGGGAAACGATATTGCATGACGCACTGCGAAGATTTTAAGGAGTCGGTTCTGAACCGCAAGTATTTATTAGATTTGTCTTCAATTAGCTAGACTTAGCCGTGTTCTCCTTTAGGAAATGATACCTTCTTCTACAGTATCAGACACTCCGCTCGTGGTGTATATCATTTATCCATTTTTCTGTTTGCTTACAGGTGTTTGCAATTGACCATGTTCGCAATCCACCAATCATTAGTTAGCATGCTTGTTGCATCCTCTCCCATCTGCTGTTGTTTTATTGCTTTGAAGGGGAGACCGGATCCACGAGTATCTCATTGAGGTGAGGGTTAGGGTCTCCGCCAAGTCCCTGGCCCGGCTCGCCGATCAGAGCAGGGACGCGGCGCGACGCGGTAGACTCTGGGAGGCCAAACATCGCATTAATTAACTATACACGTACCGCCCATCCGTTCCGACTTCAACCCTTCCACCATTAGTTTCCGGAGACCCCAATCACTGCTGATATAAAGATTAGCGCTATTTACTCGAATCATACAATCTGCAAGGTCGAAATGAATAGCCTTGCGGGGTCAAAACGAACAGCGGGAACGCCGTTCGCATCACCCACCAAGGCCGCAGCATCAGCAAAGAGGTCGCGGACGCGATATGACTACTGTGACGAGGAAGACTCTGAGATGCCGTCTGAAGACCAGTGGAGCGCAGATACGGACTCGGGCTCAGAAATGAGCCTAGACGATGGAGACGAGCGGGACAGCATGAACGAGAAATCCGTGGCAGTTCCTCCACGCTCACATAAATCTCATCAGGGTTCACGAGATGTGGAGGTAAATATCACAGGCGCGCTTCTGGTCCCAATCTTACAGACCGCTGATATCCAAAAAGGAACCCGTCCATCTGCCACCTGCAGCCAGTGTACCCAACAGGCGTATCTTAGCAGCCGCCAAAGCCAAGGTGTGCGTCACATGTCCCTGCAGCAAGTCAGGCAAACGTTGCACCACCGCCTCAAGCTGTGGCTGCCAGGGCGGCCCAGCCTGCCAGAACCCCTTCAAGACGCTGGACCTCGTCGCCCTCTTCGGCCAGGACCCCGTGGCCCCCCACCCGTGCTTCATCGCCTGGGCGGGCACGCAGAGCGCGGCCGATCTGGAGCGCACGACCACGCAGTCCCTCTTCAGCCTCGTCTTCCAGACGGCCACCGTGCTCGGGGAGTACCACGAGGACGCGAGCGGGGCATACCTCGAGTGGAGGTCCAGGTGGGACCGCCTCCCCGCCGCGAAACGCGACGGCGGCCCCGGGCTTGCCCTGATGCAGGAGCTGCTCCGCTGGGGGCTTACCTCCCGGGACCCCCAGCCCGTGTACTACTCCTTCTGCCGCAAGGGCGGGTGGGTGGAGACTGACCGCGAGTGGCATTGCGCTGTGTGCGGCGACTGTAGGGAGTGGCGGGAATGGCACTGTGTGAATTGCGAACAATGTTCGTATGGCCTCTCACTTCCGTGCGATAGCTGTGGGAGAGACGGGGACTGGTCTGCGTCTGCGGAGTCTGATTTCGGTGGGCGAAGCGACGACGAAGCGGAGTGCTGGTGGACACACTAGCTTGATGTTATCCGAGTACTTATGGCATGGTGCCACGCTCGAGTCACCCGTTCCCTTGTAGAGCAGGCGCGCCTTCGACGGGTTTGTGGGAGGTACTTTTGGGTACGGAAATCACCACTGCACTCCAAAAATTGTCTAATTTAGCTCCGGAAGTATCTGGTTGCTCAGAATATTGGATGTCCCGGAACAGTGGACTGGCATATCATGTCTTTGCTGGTCGATTGCCCTCTGAAGCATTGTATGGGAAAAGTCACAGAGGGCCATTTTTGTTTCAGCGCCATAAAAGGAACGTCGTATTTATGTTCTGGCCAAGGCGCTTTGAAGGCAGTACACCGCATGGGAAGGGAATTACCTAGGGTACTGTCACATTACAAGCTCTTAAGCTAACAAAAATGTGATGGAAACTTTCATCTTTGAGCCGAGTATAATTCAGCTTCTGTCCTTGCCTTTTCTCCGGCTCCAGTGCAGCCGTCTCTTGCCTGCGGTCACGTATTAGAGGAGCTCGAGGCCGCTACACATGGAACACCGAGCTGCCAGGCCCTCTGAAGCAGGTACTAAAACATTGCAATTGTTAAATAGAATTCAGACTCGCGAGTATCACGTGCTGCACGCGCAAATGAGACCGCAGGGTCGTAGACTGGAATACTAGGACTTCCGTGCGCATCTCCAATGGGCAAATGTCACGGTCCGAAATGTATTCGTCAGCGGGTATCGACCACCACCAAACTATTCTGCAGGTAGCATGACGCAGTGCCAAACGGTCCAGAACTATAACACGCCATCATACCCCATCTTAAAGCTCCTTCAAAATAGCCAGACAAGCCTGGCACCCGAACTCACGGGAGGTCAATCTTAGGGCTCTTAGACCTTCTCGGTCTGCTCCACGGTGCTGTCCCTCACGTCTTGGTGGGCATGGGCCGCGCCGACCTTCAGCTTGCCCTCCTGGATCTCCTTCTCCAGCTCGTCGAGCCTGCTGCGCTTGCCGGAGGTCCTCCAGGCGGGGATGCCCGAGTTGAAGACGTCGTCCATCTCCTCCAGCGTGAAGCCCTTGGTCTCAGGGGCCATGAGGAACATGTGGACGAACGCGGCGGCGTTGAAGGCGCCAAAGATGTAGTACATGTTGAAGGAGATGTTCCACAGCAGCGGCGGGACGGCGAAGGCGAGCACCATGTTGAAGAACCAGTTGGTCGCCGTCGTCAGGCTGACGGCCTTGGCCCTGATCTTGCTGGGGAAGATCTCGGCCGGGTACGTCCAGGACACGGGGCCCCAGGTCGTGGCGAAGCTGGCGACGAACAGGTAGGAGCACGAGATGACGGCGCTCGAGACGGGCCGGTTGTTGAGGATGATCCAGGTGATGGACTCGTTCTCGGTGGTGCGCGTCTCGTCCGTGTTGGCCTGGCCGTAGTACTGCTGCAGGGAGCCGCTGATGAACAACCACGTCATCATCAGGAACGAGCCGATGATGAGGGCCGGCCGGCGTCCGAACTTGTCGAGATAGATGATAGCCGGGAGGGTCATGACCACGTTGATGATATACTGAATCGAAGCGGTGAGGAGCTGCACAAGGGCGGTCAGTGCGTTTCAATACGTCGGGAAGCTTGGGGTGTTGGTGGTTTGGGAGAGGGTCTTGAAGCAGCTTACCGGAGATCCAATGCCAGCTCCCTGCATGATGTAGACGATATAGTACATCACTTCAAGAGGTCAGCAGTACTTCATGGTTATTATCAGGAGCGAGTGGCACATACTGATGTTCATTCCGCAAAGCTGGGACCAAGCCTGGACACTCATGCCCAAGAAGACTCGCTTGAACATCCCCTTGGCCACCAGAGCCTTGTAGCTGCTGATAGCCTCCTCACGCTCGAACCGCAGAGCATCCTCAATCTCCTGATACTGCGCAAGGACCTTCGGGTGGTTCCGGTCGCCGTTGCCAAGTGTGCGTGCCAGGACCTCGAGTGCCTCATCCCAACGGTCTTTTGAGGCGAGCCAACGCGGGCTGTAGGGGAAGAAGAACAGCCCGATGAGCAGGATTACCGCCGGGAACATTTGCACGCCCCAGGGGATACGGAATGCAGATTCCGGCTGGTCTGGGTCGTTAGGCCCACCTCCGACCTGAACACACCCAGTTAATTTTCCGCCCAACGTCTTGTGAGCTTGGTTGCGAGATTGAACAGAGGAATGCTTACGTTTGAGGCACCGTACTGGATGAAGTACTGGATCAGGATACCCCAGGTGATAGCCCACTGCTGCAGCGAAACTACTCGGCCACGGATCTCCCTGGGAGCAATCTCGCTCTGGTAGATGGGCACGACGCTGGATGCGATGCCGATGGACATGCCTAGGACTAGTCAGCAATGGCTTGGGAATATAGCCCGACGCTAGGCCGGGAGCGTGAAAAATAGCAAGACGCATACCGCCAACGACACGTCCGGCACATAGCATCCCGCGGTCTACAGCGGCGCATTGGATGATGGAACCGATGATCCACAGGACGCAAGAAACCTGCAGGGCGACCTTGCGAGAGAAGCGGTCGGCGACAAACGAGCTGGAGAGTGCCCCAACCAGGCTGCCGGCGGGCATAGATGCTGTGATGGCTCCCTGGGTGTAGCTGACCGGATGGTTGAAGTACCGGTTGTACGCCTGCGTCCCCAACACGCCGCTCATGCTGCTAATATCGAATCCAAATAAAGCTCCACCTTGTTTGAATGAGTTTAAGTCATAATCATGCGGTTTTCTTGCTAAGTGGGACCGGGGGGGGGGAGACGCCGTGACGGTGCAGCTCGCGCGCGGAGACATACCTATGGCGGCGAAGCCGCAGATGAAGTAAACGTTGCTTGCCTGATACATCTTGCAGATAGATATAACCTCTCAGAACCTCCAGACAAATGGTTTGGGGTCTGCGGAGTAGCAACCAGAGGTGACGATGTGAAGTTCCTGGGAGACCAGTTTGGTGGGGAGCCCCGGGAGAGACAGGCGGTGACCAGAGGCTTAATGAGCAACAGGATAATTAAATACCCGTTCACTTGTAGCGTTTGACTACGCAGGGCTTGAGGACAAGAAGGGGCAAGGCACTGCTACGAGGGAATGTGGGAAGGCGAGGTATTTGAATGCCTCCCTCCATCCTCGGACGAACTCCTTCACAGCCTGCCAAGGGGGGTCATGCCCCAAGAACGGACCGAATAGAAACCCAAAGTACACCACGCCGTCGGTAATAAACAGCAGATTCTCGACGTTGCAAGAAAAAAAAGCCTGGGCTGCAGTCATCGCCAAGGTCTGGTTGGCCCGCCGCAGTCGTCACGTTGCACCACCCCAAGAGTCGTCTTGCCAGGCCCGGGCACCAATCACGATGATCCCCAACGGCTGACATCTGGGTGAAGGATCGCCCTCGCACTGGGCCCTCCCCCTGCAGTTCATCTCGTTAACTGGTCTTTTCGTCGTTGGCAAGCCACCCGTGGACGCCTTTGTGTAACCCCCAGGCCAAGGCGCCGCCCCATTGCGGGGAACGTCTGGGCGCGATCCTTTGCTCTGAGAGGACGCCTGCTAGTCGAGGACCAATGGGCGGGCCGTCGAGTTCCGTCGATGGCATCGGGGCGGAGCTAAAGGACCTTGACGCACGAAATGGCATTGGATGCCACCCAAAGGGGGGTTGCAATTGGTACCCAAGCACCCCAGAGTCCCGGTTGGGGGCGCATCGTGCTGGAGGATTCGATCACAAACTTATTATATAATAAGGAACGTTGCGCCGCCACATGACTTTGTTACACACCGATGCGAGGGAGACTCGCGCGCGTTTATGGGCATGCAACTTAGAACTCCTTCAGTCATATAGCACGCCACAAGATTCGCGGGTGCACAATTCAGCGCCTGTCCTCCCGATCGGAGCCTGTAGTACGCTTATGCATATATAGGCAACAAGTACACTGTATAACAACCTTGGAAAATCCACTTTGGTCTGGGACGATCAAGATTCGGGAGGATATAATTCAACTCCAATTGATAATTTTGATACGCGCAACTAATAGACCTATAGACAAGAACGGAGAGCTAGTCCTCTTATGATAATATATACAGCTCAACAAAACAACACAACACAACACCCAGGTTCCTCACTGCCTCGATCTTACAGGCTGTACCTGCTCTTGATGTGCCTCCACCAGTCACGGGCCATCCAGACGTCGAAGTCGGTGATCTCCATGGCGGAGCCAGCCATCATGATGAAGCTGGTCTGACCGGTGGGCTGCCAGTCGTAGAAGTCGTCGAGGCCGTACGTGTGGCCCATCTCGTGCAGCAGGATGTGGATGTTCTCCGTGTCGAGGTTGTCGAGCATGTAGTCGACGGGGAGCTGCTGGCCCCAGTCGCCGCCGAAGCCGCCCATCTGCCCGTTCATGCTCTCGCTCAGCCACAGCGACACGTCGTACCGGCCGGCCTCGCCCTTGGCGCAGCCGCTGAAGTCGTTGTCCGTGTAGTGCATCGCGCGGCCGCAGGCCGGGTCGCACTCGGGGATGCCGTCCGCGTCCGCCGTGTCCGTGTAGATGTTCAGGCCCGACGTGTCGCCCTCGAGGAGCGCCGTGTTGTTGGTAGCCCACCCGGAGATGGACACATCCACCGACTCGTAGGGGAAGCCGTCGAACCCGGCCAGGGCCTTGGACACCCACTTGTTGTACTGCGTGCTCAGCACCGTCTCGAGCTTCTCGCGCTGCGCGGCGGTGATGGTGCTGGTGCTGGCATCCCAGCGGACACAGTACTGGATCTTGGCCTTGGTGGCCATGATGTGGTCATAGCCGAGGTTCTTGAACTCGGTGTTGTCGGTCGTGTACTTGTCCCAGACCTCTGTGAGGCCCTGGACGAGGTCCGAAGGAGGGTCCCCTACAATAGGTCAGCGTGCGGTCCCGGGTATAAGGGGCGACTGTGAGATCCTGGACTTACATGTAGTGCTGGCAGCAGACGTGGAGCTGGCAGCGGCAACGCGGCCAGAGCCGTAGCCCGAGCCTTTATGAGACCGCCTGGGCTTCTGCCTCTCGGCGGCGGACTGAGAAAAGCCGCCGGCCCTGTCGAGCTGGTGAGCAGCGCCGGGGTGAGGCGCACGAGCGGCCTTCTCGACAGCACGCTCCTGAGTAGGGTGTGCCTGGGCCAGGGCCGCAAGGAGGGAGAGCACGGTGACGGCCTTCATGATTCCTGTTGACAGGGTGTTGTTGTTGTTGCTAATTGGGTTGATGTGTATGGGTGGATCCAAAAAGGATAAATACAGATATGGCTGGGTTGAGATCTAGCTCGGAAAGAAGGACTTGAACGAAGGGTACCTGAGAACTAGCTCAGTGTAAGGAATGAATGTGTGAACAGAGTCGAGACTGGTTGCTCTCCTCCCAGGGCTGAAGGTATGCTCGAGGCGCTCTCTTTGTACTTATACACGTGCGAATCCCTCAGGGATGCCAAGACTGTCACCCTTCCGCCATCCCGACCACATATCCTTCCAATTTCGAAGGCGGATGAACCTTACGTACGGATTTGGTCAACGAGGAAACTTTCTCCGCTCGGATCGTTCCATTTTTTGTTCTGACAGGGGAAACACACCCCAGATGACGGATCTCGGGGCACTGGCCAACACCTTCAGGGGAAGCCCGGGGGCTCAATATCCGGCCTCGCGCTCAAGAGTCTGCTCCGCGGTTGTTTCTCCCCACGTAGGGAGCCCGTCTGTTAGTGTGTCAAAGGGGCAAGTCCCGCCGTTGACCATCGGCCAGCCCAGCCAGATGGGTCCGTGGACCAGGTCTATCCCAGAGATCGATGATCGGTGGTAACCTTTTGAACAAGCTTCCGAGTCTGGGTATAATTGCACTGGACCAAGCCGTGGGGTCGGACTGGTCTTTTCTCCACGGGCGGGTGTCTTGTTGCCATGCGAATCTCGCTGAAAGAAAGTGGCCTACATGCCATGTCCAATTAACTTCCGGGCCGTGCCAATCCCTGCGAGCGGTGGTCTTCCTGTTTGGTGGAAACTTCGGGAGATCCCCATATTTATGTGGATGCCCCGCCCCAACAGTGGAATTCTCCCAGTTCGTCATCTTGCGGCTCACGAAACGCCAAGAGGCGAGTGGTGCGGTCCCCCCCCTGGCCCAACGCGATTCGCGAGGCGACAGGCTCGTACAACATTGGTTCTCATTGGATCACCTGATGGGGCAAATGCCCTTCAGAGGAAGTGCCGACCTGCTTCGTGTAAATCGTCTTGGCATAATATGTGTTTCGTTTCAAGGAGACAGCCGCCCTCCCTCCAGGAGCGGCCGACAGGCTGACGGGCCCGGCTTTTGCAAACAGGTGCCGGAAAATGCACTCAAGGTGCAGCGCCAGGACCTTTTTTTTGACGGGTCATTGTGCAAACTGAATGGCCTGGCGCACGATTGAGTTTTTCCATGCCTGCTGAGGTGACATTTGTATGGATCCACCTCAACGGGCCGAGTGTTGGCGTACCCGACTTCTCAGCAGTGACAGATATCCTGCAGGTCGGCACAGGCTGGCAATTCTCCTCTATTGGCCAGAAATACTGTCAAGAGCCGCCCTATCACAGGTAGCCAATAATGCTCGTCTGGCCCTGCTCGTTTCCTTGTGGGGAGAGCGCCGCAGTAGTCTTTGGGTTAAGCTCAGAGCCGAAAGAACAAGCCATCAGCCGAACGGGATCTAGACGGACACCGTGGAGCATCATTACTTATTGTCGGAGTTCGAAAGAAGCCTTGGATGAATGTCATTTCCCATAGCGACAAGTGGGTAGTTTGGAACAGTAGTCAACTGCAATCGAAGTCCCAACGCCCCTTTTCTTGTGTGCAGGCAATCGACTGCGGGGCCCGGGCTCGCTGCTGCGTCACAATGGGAGCATACATGCCCCTTTTCTTCTCGCACCCGACGCCGAGCTTCCCAGGTTGGCCTTTTCCCTGTCGGCCGTGCCGCAGCTAGCGAGGAGTGCTTGCCCGCTTCCGATGAGTTGCCGTCACCGTAATCAAGTACCGTTGAAGGCCCTCTTCGTAAGGAGCTCAATGGACGCAGTACCTCGTCCAAGTCGCGTTATCGTTTCGGGTCCATCGACAGCCTTGCGCCGAGCGACTAGACGCAGCCCAGCTGTCGGTGGTGATTTGCGCGGCAAGTCTTTCGGGTTTCCTCTCCACAGCCAGACATCAAGTACTGACTGCAGTGAGAAAAGTGGCAGTGGTTCACTCTTGATCTCCCAGGAGTGGTCCACTACCGTCGAGGTTGCTGCTGTTTGGCGTCTTGAGTGGCATTCACCATCACACATGGCGCGCACAAGTCGAGGAATGCGTGTATGGCTCAGGCCAGCTCGTTTCTCTGTCAGGGAGGTCAGTGTCGGAGACTGCAGTGATGACCCCTTCCATGTCATTTCCTGGAGAAAAATCAGTAATACCATGCGGCAAGCGCACAGTGAAGAGTGCAGTGGCTACATCATGGCCGAGAGGAAGGAAAAGGAGAAGAAAGAAATGGAGAAATTTGCAGACGAAGGTGTACATTAGGGCGGACGGGATGATGCCCGCTGCGAAAGGCTGCGCCTTGACTCTGTCGACCCCGCCTTGCAGCTTACAAATGTAAGCCGCCTGGGCAAAGGAGGATAGCCAAAAGGACTGCGAGAGCATCAGCGCCGGCGCGTGATATGCCGGGCTGAAAACCGCAAATCTATCATACAATGTATCTGCTGGAGTTAAACTCAGAGCCGTAGTGTCTTTCTGGGGGAGGGACAAGAACCGGACAAAAACAGTCACCCAGCAGCACATAGGCCGCTGGATGTGGCAGACAGCGTTGTAGCTGCTGCCGGGTATCCCGTAAGCGTAAATCGCCGTCGTGACCGTGAACGCCGCGGCTGAAATACCAAAGAGGTTTGTCCGGCCGGATGTCGCTCGGATGATTCTCAAAAAGCCACTCTTCCTCCCGAACGCCGAAGACCATGTACACCTCCCCGGTCGCTTCCACTCCTCTTCACATTCGTCTGGATCGAAGACGACCAGCCGCTGGGGCTATCCTGTATCCATAACCTCCGTAGGCGTTACTCGTCGCAGTAGCCGAAAACCTTGCGGTGCACTTGTCGCAAGTAGTTTCGTTGATCACGAAACATGGCATAGTTGCCTCCGAGTATGACCTCAAGGATGCTGTTGTGGTTCTCGCCCCGCGCGATCCGTTCCATTCTCTCTTGCAAAAGCTCGTGTGCCTCGGCGAAACAGACCTTGATCTGAGGGTAATTTGAAGAACCACCTGATATATCGTTTCCGGGATTGTTCGGATCGATGATGGACAAGCGGCCGGGGTTCTTGTAAGTGAACGTAGTGACGTGGTTCTGGGCCAGGAGGACTCTGTTAGTGCCTGTGAAATGGTTGGGGTTGAGCGGAACCTGCCTTGTTTACGTAACCCGGTGGGTTGAGTCTGAGGGCTGTGACCTTGTAGTTGAACCTGTTGCCGTACAAGTCGAAGAAGTGCATGAGCAGAGAGCCGAGATTGCATTCCGGCACCATGTCACCACTCTGGATCTGCGGCATCATTTGGAACATGCTGACAACCATGCAAATGACAGAAAAGCCACCTATACCGCCGTTCACCGGTTCGTTCAGGCCACGCATCAACAAGAACTGCTTGATGATGGTCACCAAGATGGGCATGACAGGGTACTGGTCTCTCCAGGCCTTGAACGTGTTGATGGCGATAACTCCACTAGGGTTTTCGAAGGAGATGTCAACCTTCAAGCCAGTCCTGCTGTCGACATACTTGACCAAGGGGACCCTCGCCTTCGAGATCATCTCGAAGTGATTGTGGACTGCCACGCGGCTCGCACGAAGGTAATTCTTGAACTGCTTGAGCTGATTGAGACCCACAGGCATTGTGGAACCGCCGGAGAGCACGGCGTCAGAGCACAAGACAAGATCCATGTCGCCAGTCGGCAAGTACAAGCCAGACATAAATGAGCCAAAAGCATGCAGCTTACGGCCCCGCCAACTGCCGTTCTTGTCAAGCAAGCGATTGAGCTCGTCGACGAGGTTTCCACGAAGGTTGTCTTCGAACTCGCGGGGTCTCACCAAGTCATAGAAGTCACTGATTTCCATGTGAAACCTGAGCAATGTAAGTCAGCCTGATTCCCTGGAGCTTCAAGTGTCGTCCTCCATACCTGACATTGACCTGAGTCGTCGCGCTCGGCGACATAACCCACGGCGAGTGGTTCTCGCCTTGCTTAAGCCGCCACTCGGAGACGATTGAGCCCCCACTGGGCCTCTTGGGCGCGGATTTGAGTTGTGCATGAGCCGGCAGCTTCAACACATCGTCGTGTGTGCGCTTGCGCGAACCCAGATCTGTTGAGCTAGGCAAATCCATTTCAAAATCAATCCGCTTCGTGGTCCTGTTAGCAACAGGAGCCGCTGAGAAATCGCTTGGTGCCGAGCTCGTGGCGGCAGCAGAAATTCGCGGTGCTCCCTGGTTACCTGAGCGCTGGCAGTTGTAGGTCATGGGGTCGATGAACTCCTCTTCGTCTTCATCGTCCTCGCTGCCAGAGTCGCATCGAATAAAGTCTTCGTCATCTACGAGCAGGGAGGTTCTTGTGCTCTTGGCAGGTTCGACACGGGCCTTTCGGATCAATTGGACCACGTCCTTCTTCTTTTTGTCTGGGTCTTGCTCGGGGGGCAGAGCAGTGTAAGGGTCCGGGTTGGACCACTTGGGAGCTTCATCAGCCAACGTGGAAGTTGCGGCTGTGCGGGCGCGTTTCGCAGTTGGCTGCGAGGTGTCGTTCTCATCGTCCGAGATGTCCATATCAGCCTCGTCACTGTCCGAAAGTTGGTCGAGTGCTCTGTATGTTACTCCATTCTGTGCGTCTGCAAAGTCTTCTGTGGGCTTGTTGTTGTCAGTCGTGTGCAGGATGGCACGATCAGCGGCTACGAAGGGCCTCCAAGGGCGTCTTCCCATGTAGGCACCGCGACCTCGGTTGCCATTTTGACGATAAGGCTGTCGATCGTTGTGAGAGCCCCTGGCGGGACCGCGAGGGGGATCTGCTCGGGATCTGGGTTCCTCTGGGCGATAGCTGGTGTACGAGTCACCTACGCCTCTGGGTTTCTCTGAGCGAAAGTTGAAGTCGCCCCGAGGTGGCCTAAATGAGTCAGAACCACCAAAAGTTGGGTGTGCGTCTTGGGGTCTCGGAGGGAGCGGGTGGCCGTCGTTGCGGCGAGGGGGTTGGTAGCGGTCATCGCGACCATTGCGGTCATCGCGGCCATTGCGGTCATCGCGGCCATTGCGGTCATCGCGACCGTTGCGGGAATAACGGCCTCCGTGATCGCTGCGCTGACCAGGAGGAGCATATGAATCATAGCCTGATGGAGGCGGGGGCGGGGCGGGGGCGTTGTAGGAAGGGGGAGGGGGTGGTCGGTAGCTGTCACCACCACCGCCATAACCATCATTGCGAGATGGCGGCGGAGGATAGTTTCGCGGCGCGTTGTGGCGCCGGTCCACCCCGGGAGGAGGGGGGTAGTACTGTGACATAGTACTTTGGGGCAAGCTCTCTCTGTGGGAAGATGTTTGAGGGGTGTCCAGGTGCGGTGGTGTGCACAAGTGATGCACGCTGAACAAAGCGAATGATGGGTGGTTGCAGGAAATGATGGAGGCACGGAAGACCTCGAGTTTGATTTTTGGGACTGGTCGACACTGTGGTCGTCCTGATCCCGGCAGACTGCATCCGGCACCCGCCTGTTTGCCTGCCGGGTTCAACACGATCCAGTCGACTTCGCCGATGCTGACGTAAGGACTTCAGACTTACCTGTTGTTAGAATCAGCTAACAAAACACCACGACTGCCTCAGTCCACACAGTCCAAGTTCAATTCAAGATTCCACGTGACATAGTATAGGATCTGAATATTACCTGTTGGGTGGTGCACTTTGCAGGTGACTGCAAGCTCCATGCAAAGATGAAATTTCGGCTGTGGTGTCCACTGGGAGGTCGGCAGCCTGCAGGCCCAGCTCCAAAGAGGCTTTCGCAGTGGCCGTTGAGCGCTTGGCCACAGGACGACGCACGCCTGCGACTAGGTGAAGGCGCCTTTGACCCCTGTTCGGACGAGGAGTTATGGAGCTATTACTGTTGCGAGGTTGTGCAGGATGAGGAGACCCTTTTTGTCATGAGCAAGAGCGAGGTTGGTGACATGTTTGATGCTTGGATTGTGTAGCATCGCCGTGCTGCAACCACTACTAAACGCGTTTCCGGTTTCCGACTTCAGGAGGCTGAACTGCTAGGTTTCTCTTCTGTTTGATGCTTGATGAGCAGAGCATTGACAACGTCCTCAAGCTCTCAGAGGATCCCCGCGCTCCAGTCGACTATGGCAGTTACCGTCCACTTGTGGCCCATACCAATGTCTTACTCCGTCGGCCCGGACGCGGTGCTCGAGGAGATGAAGTGACACGACGCCGTGTACAGAGTCCAGAAACTTTAGGGGCAGCCCTGCGTAGTAGTACCAAGAGTTGAGACGCCTCTACAAAAGGCACCTAGCTTGGCTGCAGATCAGTCCCGGCAGTGTTCTCGTTCCCCAACGCCACAAGACGCCAGTCACTGGCTGGGCACGCATGAATAAGCCTCAAAGCTACCAGTACCCGAAGAGCCGCAATGCAAGATTGATGACCCCAACGAGGCACCAGGGACAGACGACTACTTGGAACTCCGCCCCTGACCGTTGACGCAGGCACAGCGTGCTGTTGGACCCAGTGCCCGCTGACCCAGGATGGGCTTTGGCTTTGCCACTGACTGATCTGGCTCTACGGGAATAAGTTGCAGGAGATATTGGAAAGATGCATATCTACCAGAGCCATCAAGATGTGCGCTGCCTTGTTCCTTGTTCCGATGCTCCAGCCAGACTGGTACACTAGGCTCGCCGGCAGCCATAATCTGGCCCGCGGGTCTCGGTATCACGGCTGAGAATCGCGCAACTTCGCACAACTTCCATGCCATCACGATCCCCGTTTCATGTAGGAATCTAAAGATCCAGTGCGGACTGGGAGGGGTGCACTACGGCTGCTGCCGGAGTGGGCCACCCCATGAATTTGTACAGGCGCACCAATCAGAGAGCCACCCGCCGAACTCCATCCAAGGACGACGTCCGTTTTTATCTCCGACAACGTTGCCATCCCGGACTGCGGCCGTCTTCACTGCCAGGACTTGATTGACCTGCTTTCTCGTGGTATGCCTCACAAGGCTCATGAAATGGGGACACGAATCCGCGCTCAGAATAGCCAGATGCACCCAAGGAACAGCATCTGAATGGGAGCATCTCTCCCATGTGATTTCCCGGTCCTGTTTGCGAACTGCAGACCGAGGCTCCAAACACGTCGCGCTCCCCAGTCGCCGCCTTGTTAGTCCCACTGCGAAATGACGTTGACGGCGGACCTCAATGCCGGGCAACATCGGTCCTTTTCCTAGCATCAAGAGGGCCTTCCCCGTTTCTCCAGAATCTCTACCCCAACCGTGACCAAGATCTTCACTCCCACTTCCCCGAGGGGAAATGTCTCTTTCGGCTAGCCCATAACACGGCGTGGTCTGACGGCCCCGTCGTGCAGCCTGTGGTGCCCATGGCAGCCTTTCAGAGATTGGGTCGGCTCGAGGCAGGTGAGAGGAGCAGTTGGGTCTCTGGAAGGAGCATCCCTGGCCTTCCACATTGACAGTCATGACCGCCCCTGGAGCCGCATCGAACCGATCATGGCGTTCCTCTTACGACCTTGCCGTGCTGCTCGCCATGGCAGCCGGCTCGTAGCCGACAATAAATGCTTCGAACATCCCCCCGTCTGGAGCATCATGCCGGACCCGAGTTGTCCTCCCACCGATCTGCTTCAGACCAGACCAGACATCTAGCCCAGACCTGCCTTGCTGGCCTGACTCCCTCCTCAGAAAACAGCAGCCATGTATCGAATCTGGAATATTTACGTCCTCGCCGGCTTGTATGTCCCACCCGACCCTTTCCAACCACGGCCCAAAGCAACGATCTGGCCCCACGTATGTTTCCAGCATTTGCTGACGACCTCGTGTCTAGCGGCACCATTGGCGGTGCTCTTTTCGGCTGCGATGTGAGCAGCATGTCTGCGTGGATCGGCAGCAAGCAGTATCTCGACTATTTTGGACATCCAAACTCGGATACCCAGGGTGGTATCACCGCATCGATGAGCGCCGGCAGTTTCATTGGCTCACTCGCAGCTGGCTGGCTGTGTGATCGCATGGGACGACGTGGAGCTCTTCAGGTTGCCAGCGTCATCTGGGTCATTGGCGCAGCCCTCCAGTGCAGCGCCCAGAATATCGGACATCTAATCGTCGGAAGAATCGTCAGCGGTTTTGCCAGTAAGCAGCCCCCGGCCCGTTGTACCCTTTGAACCATCCTCCTCTACCTAGGTGCTGACATCTTCTGCCAGTTGGCATCACCTCGTCCCAGGTTTGTGTTTAACTTGCCGAGCTTGCCCCTGCCAACATCCGCGGCCGCATTGTCGGTGTCCAGCAGTGGGCCATCGACTGGGGCATCCTCATCATGTATCTCATCTCTTATGGCTGCGCTGTTTCCATCGACACTCCTGCGTCCTTCCGAATCGCCTGGGGCGTGCAGGGCATACCCGGCATCGTACTCGGGGTCTCTCTGTTCTTCTTCCCGGAATCCCCTCGCTGGCTCGCCAGCAAAGACCGCTGGGACGAGTGTGTCGACGTCCTGGCCGGCCTGCACGCCGGCGGCGACAGGGAGTCTCCTGTCGTGCTGGCAGAGCTTGACGAGGTCAGGGAGGCCGCTCGCCTCGCTGCAGAGTCCAAGGACCTTGGCTACTTGGGACTCTTCGCACCGAACATGTGGTTCCGCACTCTGACCGGTATCAGCGCCCAAGTCTGGCAGCAACTCCTTGGAGGAAACGTTATGCTTTACTACATCGTGTACATCTTCCAGATGGCTGGCCAGGGCGGAAACGCGGGGCTGACAAGTGCGATCATCCAATACGTCATCTTTTTGGTGACGACGGGTGCTGTTCTCCCAGTCATAGACCGCTTCGGCCGCCGAACGCTTCTGAGTAAGTGGCTGTCAGCCTCACAGCGCGAGAGCTGAACGCCTAATGATCAGCATCATGTGGCTCACTACACTCCTCTTCTCCCATCAGCTCACTGACTCTTTGAACACAGTTGCTGGCGCCATTATCGCCTGCGTGTTGCATTTCATCGTCGGCGCCGTGATGGCCTCGTATGGACACGAAGTGGACTCTATTGACGGAAACGATATCTTGACGTGGGAAATCACCAGCACTCCCGCAGCCAAGGGTGTCATCGCCTGTTGTTACATATTTGTCGGCGTCTATGGTATCACCTGGGTAAGCTCGTTGAACGGTCTGATACCAGTAACGTGCTCCGCTGCTGACCATGAGACAGGCACCTATTGCATGGATCTACGCGTCGGAAGTATTCCCCCTGACATACCGGGCCAAGGGCGTGGGTGTGTCTGCTGCAGGCAACTGGATATTCAACCTAGCCCTGGCGTTCTTCGTACCTCCAGCCTTCACCAACATCCGTAAGTGAAATAAACATCCCAGTGAGGATAACACCCAGATCAGAAGACGGGCTGCGTTCTTCAATACGCAAGACTTCCATTTTATTGTCCCTTTCTAACTAAGAAACGCATCATAGAATGGCAAACGTACATGATTTTCGGCACGTTTTGTGCAGTCATGACTGTCCACGTCTTCTTCTTCTACCCTGAGACAGCTGGGAATTCGCTTGAGGAGATCGAGGATGTCTTCGCGAGCAAGACGCCTGCTTGGCGGACAGGCCAGCTCGGTACCTTCCAGGATCGTCTGCACGAGGTCGAGCGCAAGCAGGAAGGTGCTGAGACGACCCACGAGGAGGCGGCCTCTGCTCACACGGCGGAGAAGGCGGAAGCGAATATTGCTCATGATGAGAAGGTCTGAAATATGGGCTGATGAATGCTTCGCCATGCGTGGTCTGGCTGAAATGTGTGCATTTCAACCGTGGGGCTTCGGGTGTGAGACACTTGGCTTCCATAATACTTAAAAAAATTCATCACCGGAGCAAGTACTTGTGCTCCTCCGCCCTGCATTTCAAGTTCACCAAAGAGGTGACATGATGCCAAGGTGATTAGGGGCCTGCAAAAGCCTCTCTTGACCCCAAGGATAGGCGTATAGTTGGCCTGAAATGGGCCAATGAGCAAGGTGACTCTGTTAATAGAAGAGCAGCCAAAGATTTTGTTTCTTAAAATACCAAGTGGAAAGCCCCTGCCAGGGCCCTGAGAGCTATTTATCTGAATTAGAGGGCAAGAAGTTTATAAGAGGGACCCCCTGCTATATAACCCCCCCTTACACTTTATGCTTACTTTTTGTTTTATAAAAGTATAAAGCATTTTTAATTTTTTTTAATTCTTTTTTAAGTTTTTTTAAAAAAATATTTTATAATATTTTTTTAATTTTTTATAAAAATTAGTTTTATATTTTTTTAAAAAAAAATTTTAATAATTCTTTTTATAAATTTTATTTTTAATTTTTTATTAATATACTTTTTTTTATAAAATTCTTTTTTTAATTTTTTTTTTAAAAAAAACATTTTTAAATTTTCTTTTTTGCAAATAATTAGTTTACTAATAAGTTCTATTTATAAATTACTTTAGATAAATAGTAATTGTTAAAATTTGTAATGCTGGAAGTGCAGGGGTCTCCAATAGGGAAGGCGGTCTGATTGCGCCAATCACCGCGCTGACAGCCGGGCAGCGACTCGGGGAGCCGCCGCTGGATCTTAGGACCGCAACCTCACCTGCACCTGCAGATAAACATCTCATCTCACCAACGCCGGGCTACTTGTG
This sequence comes from Diaporthe aspalathi, assembly GCA_001447215.1. NCBI lineage: Eukaryota > Fungi > Ascomycota > Sordariomycetes > Diaporthales > Diaporthaceae > Diaporthe > Diaporthe aspalathi. Next base: position 26,115 of record LJJS01000191.1, read on the forward strand.
TGACCCACGCATAGCACATCCGCATCCGCATCCGCATCCGCATCCGCTACGCCGGCTACGCCGCTCACAAGATACATACAAACAACATCGCGGCTCAGGCGACAGGCGATGCATCGAGCCATACACACCGCGTCAGGGCTTCCCCGCCCTCGCGTCTTTCAGGCCCTTGCAGCAGCGCCACCATCCGCCAAACGCCACTCGTCCAACGTGTCGGCGGATGAATTCCTCGAACAGGTTGTTGGAACACCAAAGGGACTACGCAGAGATGGTCAAGACATCAAGGAGCCTTCCTCACTTTCGAACGAGCTGAGGGAGAAGATCCAATCCGGTGAGGATCTGGTGGTTAGGAAGTTTCCAGCAAAACAGCCTGGTTGGACCTTTCCGATAGCGGAGCGGGGCCCAGATCAGATACGAGCACAGCCTTCCTCAATTGAGGTCAGGAAGATCGGAGTGGCTCCCAATTTCTCCCGTGTGCCACCACTGAAAGCTCACCTCGAAAAGCTCAAGAAAGTCGAATGGGCTCACAATTTTATCAGACGTCACCCTTCACATCCTCGAGAATCGCGACCCTCAGCTGCGAAACTGCCGGAGAGGCCGCGGCAGATATTCGAACGCCCGCGGGTCTTGAGTCTCCGGGGGCTTCCGTCAGGGACGACCATCAAAGACATTCTCCTGTCTATCGAAAAAGCTGGAAACGAGCACGTGGACGACTACAGGGCAAGATATGTAACAGACATCGTACTCAGGTCCAGACCAGACAACTCCGGGGGCGTTGATGCCACTGTCGACTTCACGAGCCCTTTTATTGCAAACGTCTTCCACACACTGGCCAGGGAAGGGAAATTCAAAGTACAGGGCGTGGCGCCAGAGGTGACATTCAACGTCATCAAAGACCAATCCGAAGGAATCGACCAGCTCTCCAAACAAGACCGCGCGGAGTATTTCTTATCGCCACAGCTCCGCAAGATTGTACGTCGGTCATGTTTGATCTACAACAGAGAGTAGTAGAGCTCCGGATATCGCATAACGGAGATCACCGACCACACCAAATTTTGGAAGTGGCGCCATCAAGCATCACGCAAAGGGGGTGCGGAGCACGCTCTGGTCGCGGAACTCGGTGTGGACCGGCCATGGGGAAATCAAGCTCAACGGGGCTGCAGGTGACTAGCCTCAGGAAGTGACGGAGTGGATTCCTGGGGGCTCCTGCTGAGTCAGGCCAACGAACGATGACGAACAGGTGTAATGATACTACCTGGTGTGATTCTGGGACGTCCAACTCACACCCGCGAGTCTACTGGACATTACAAGCCTGCCTGAGTTGCCTCGGGCAAGTGATAATGGAGGGGCAGAGGAATCGAGCTTACGAGGCCCAAAATGGGACAAACCACGCCGCGCCAGCGTTCAACAAGCTACCATACAAGTAGTCTACGGCCAATCAATAATACAAGCCCAGCCAGCATTATCACTCAAGGTTCGCACCCACGACAAGATAAGTCACAAAGATGAAGTAAATGGGTGACTTCTGTCACAATCGTCCAATTTACTTGTCAGATCAACAACAGCTGGCAGTGTTGGATGTCATGATGAGTTCAGTTCAGCCCTGTGTCCAAGTTGGAACCCGAAGGCAGACTGTCACAATAAATGCCCCTGAAATGGAAGAAACATATTGTTGGATTGGTAGCAAGCCACCCACCGTACAAAGCACAATTCTCAGCGCTGTTTCAGTCTGTGTTCAGTGTACATGGAGGACCAATGAGAAAGAGTGAAGCCAGTCACACACTGGCAGAAATGGGCACCAAACAAAGCACTCCATTCGGCCCCAGAGGAGACGGAGTCACTCTGAGAACTTGTCATGAGCTGATGCCCGTCACTCAGTCAATCTATGAACCCTCCAAAGTGCCTGATTCCTCTTTGATGGACAATAATGCGGCAATTTTGGTACTGGTCACGAAATCTCAGAAACTGCCAAACCAAACCGAAGCGGTGAAGTCTTTGGCTTCTTCAAACATCCACCAACTAGGGTACATGTCGGATCATCATGTTCTCAGAGACGGAGTCATGCCCGCACATCTTCTCCTCAGACTGGACCAGCCACGAGGAAAGTTGCGCTGCCGCCCAGCACAATTGCATCACCTGCCATTATTGCATGGCAGACATCTACTACTGGGGTACAGTGGATGAGGTTTTACAAACCACCGAGTTGCAAGACGTCCATTCAAATTCAAATATCCACGAACTGAATCAGCCGGATGCCCATGACAAGCAGACAAACACAATGCGCAGGAGCCCGCCCTCGGAGAGTCCAGCCACGGCAAAGAGTCCGTGTTCGCAGGCACGAAATTAAGTTCAGAAGACATCACTGCAGGGCAAAAGTATCCCCGTTGAATTGGATACGAGCCACCGAGTCGCGGCCATCTTTGACGGTAATATGCCCAGCACAGCTGGTGAGGCTTTCCTAGCCCTCGTGTGCTTGCGCAGGTACAGCGCTGCCAGCTGGTGGCACCGCCCCACGATGCCGACCAAATAGGGGGCCTCCTGGTTTTCCAATCTTTCGATGATCATGCCTTCCCTGCGAGCGCGCCGCGTTGAGCTTGTGCTCGAGCTTGATTGAGTATGACTCGAGATGCGGACCAGAATCAGTCGCAGAGGCACGTGGGGCCTAGAAGGGAGAAGTTCCCGTGAATTTCCCAAGACGGGATCGGCACCCGGGTGTCGAAATTTAAATACGCATGGAATGTGCCTGGACTGAATGTAATTGACACAGGGGTGGATCCAGCGCCAGCGAGAATGCGAAACGAAGTGGAGTCGAAACATCGGAAACATTGGGAAATCCGCCGTCTTGGCGTCATCCGGATATTTCGCGTGCGGCAGTTCCTGAGTAGATGGATCGGGCGCTGACTCCTGCTTGTGCCCACGAGGACCGACGATCACCAGATCCGCCCCGGTGGCTCGCATGACGGCATGATGTTTATCTATGGCCTTGGCCTCTCTCCTGGAGATGCAGCCTTCTTGTTCTCTTCAGCAAGTCCTTCAACCTCAGCCCAGCCTGAGCACCTTCACTCTTTCTTGTCTTGTGGCATATCTCATTCGCTTTTCCGTCTTCCTGCATTATACCCTGGAATTACACGGTACCGGTATCGTGTATTTGGTCCTGCTCAATCCCCTTCTCGAAGACTCCACACGTTCATTTTCTTGCCAGACCAAGACAAAATGCGTGTCGCACAATATTATGCCACGGCTCTGCTTGCCGCAGTGTCGACTGTCACGGCTCAGGCTGTGAAGGGAACCGCGTACGGTTTTGCCAGCGGTGTCACGGGTGGTGCTGACGGCGAGGTCGCAACGCCCAAGTCAGCCTCCGAGCTCGCCGACCTGCTGTCGGACGACACCGCCCGTGTGATCGATCTCACTACCACGTTTGACTTCACCGGCACAACCAAGACCTCCTCCGGCTGCGCCCCATGGGGCACGGAGGCGACCTGCCAACAGGCTCTCGACGCTGCCTCAGACTGGTGTGGCCGTGAGCAGCCGGATGCTCCCTCGGTCTCCGGCCTGGAGTACGACACTGCTGCTCTCGACGCTCTGAAGGTCGGCAGCAACAAGAGCATCATCTCCTCCAACGGAAAGGGTGTTCTGAAGGGCAAGGGTCTCAGCCTCAACTCTGCGGCCAAGAACATCATCATCCAGGGTATCACCATCACCGACCTGAACCCCGGCCTGGTCTGGGGAGGCGATGCTCTCGAGCTTGATGGCAACGACGGCGTCGTGAGTAAAGTCATTTCTGACACATGATATTCAGCCTAGCATATACTGACACCAAATTCCTAGTGGATTGACCATTGCAAGTTCTCGCTGATCGGCCGTATGATGATCGTTGCCCACTACAACCCATCTCGCCTGACCATCTCCAACACCGAGTTCGACGGTGAGACCACCAAGTCCGCCACCTGCAACGGCAACCACTACTGGACCATGATGTTCTACGGAGACGGCGACCAGGTCACCCTCGACCGTAACTATATCCACGACTGCTCAGGCCGTGCGCCCAAGCTCGGCGAGGACGGCAAGACCTGCTACGTCCAGGCCGTCAACAACGTCTTCTCCAACATGGAGGGCCACGCCTTCGAGGCCTACGGTTCAGCCACCGCCCTGATCGAAGGCAACGCCTTCGAGTCCGTCAAGCAGCCCTTCGACAAGAACGCCCAGGTCGACACCGCCTACACCGTCGCCGACGCCGACGCCGCCAGCGCCTGCTCCAGCACGCTCGGCCGCGCGTGCCTGCAGAACACCCTGACCAGCTCCGGCGACTGGCCCGCCCTCGGCTCCTCCTCGGCCCTGTCGGCCCTGGCCAAGTACAAGGACAACCTCGTCACCCCCATCTCCGTCAAGGAGGCCCAGGCCTACGTCCTCGCCAACGCCGGCCCGGAGAACCTGGCCTCCTACAGCGGCTCCGACTCGCCCAGCTCCTCCGGCAGCGCCACCGGCGCCGCCACGTCCGGTGCTTCTCAGCCCACCGCCTCCGCCGGCGGCGTGTCCAGGGCTGCGGCTTACCGCTACTACAACAAGATGTAGATTGGGGGTTCTTTGCAGAGAGACTTTTTTCTCATAAAGGGATTGTGTCAAATTTGGCTGTAGATATTACCGCCCCTCCCCCTCTATGTACATATATATATATATTCCGCTGCCTCTTCCTCTTGCGGCCCCGGCTTCAGTCCTAGCGACGTGAAAATTGAACATCATTCAAGAATCAATGGGTCTCACATCTGCCTGGTCATCGATAAGTGCATGTATGTGATTTTGACGTGGCCATGACAGTGGAGGTTTTGACGTCACTTCCGGTGCTCGGGCTGTAAAGTGTTTGCATGAAGCCTTATAAATGAGAGCCGGAAACTTTCCTTCAAGTGACTCCGTCGCGGAATTAAGTCTGGCGTAGATGAAAGGAGTGTTTGAACATTCCATCATTGGAATAGTCCGTTTCCCGTCGTTTCAACTACAAGAAAGCTTAAAAAGAACGTTTGCATGGTATGGGGCTCGCGGTCGAGTCATTCGGATCGCTCGCGTGGTTCGGACGATTTAAGAGCGTTGGCCCCATTAGGTCCACTGGGACGCGTGCTCGCTTGTTCACGAGGAAATATCTTGGCGGGGGAGCCCGGGCTTTCGGGGATTTCTCAGCGTCGAGAGTGGGCGGGAGGGTCTGAGAGATGGCATGTGCTTTGCTAGGCTGGATAAAGGCCAGGCTAGACTGGATACGCGCAACCTCGGAGCATTTATGGGGGGGGGGGGGAAATGCGCGGGACAGGAAATCCGCGAGTTAAATTCAAATTTGAGGTTGCACATCTCTAGATGCAAATATGAGTACACATGTATCTGCAAGCGGCGAGCAACAGTTTGAATCGATATTTTAATCCGTAGGAATATTTAGGCCCGGTATAATAGCACCATGTTGATATTGTTGTTCAGCTTGGGCGGATAGCTTGGCCCCAGTTCGTCGAGACACCAGTTGACCACGCCCATAGCCCACTAACTTGCCTGTTGCGTTACGAGGCGCCCCGGATTGCCATTCTGGGGTTTGCATGTCCCTGGTGCACGGTTGAGTAAAATGAATCTGGTAAATTTATATTCCATGAGCATTTCTTACAGTGTCAGTGGCATCAGGCGAGAATACATGTAATGCTCCAATCCAGTTGGAATGACACGCACTTGGTTACCTCACCACAAGGTTGGGCCTTGTCTCGCAAGGCCAAGCTGATAGATCCGGGGCAGTGCAGGTGGTGATTTGGCGCCTCATTTTGACAGCATGCCCCAATCCGTGCGAGCAGCTCCGCGCCTAGCCTCGAACATCCTATTGACAATCTCCCCGCGCTTCCAGATCTGTGCGATGGGTATCTCCCATGCTACCTCGCAACCCAGAATAGTACGTGCCCAGATGTGCTAGCTGGCAGCAATTCCAACCCACTCTTTGTTCCACGCCCAAGAGGAGAGGCGATGGCAGGTACTGGGCAGGGGGGCTTCTGAAACGAGATAGGCACAAAGCATTGGTGGTGTAGCGCTAGAGTGGACCTTGGGTCGTCGCGAGATTGCTTCTTGGCCAATTATTCTGGCCCCCCTTTGTCCGCTGGCGCCCTCTGGGCCGGAACATCAAACTCGACCCTGCATACAATGAACTGGCGTCTCGGGCCAGGCCTCAATTGACTGGCAACCACGAACTCGCCCTCAAACGCGGCTCACATTGGCAAATCGACGTGTAGCCGCTTTGTGCGCCGGACAACTTTTCAGCGCGGCAACGGCAACAACAAAAGAGGCGCCCTCACAAAGGCATCGTCGCCTCAAGCCATTGTCTCGCGTCAAGCTGCCGCGTGCTGAGTGGGATATTAAGAGGCTTGAACGGCTCCCTTCGCGGAACGACCCAGAGAATCGTGCACTCATATGTCTATTGGCATTTCTACAGCCAGACTCATTGGTTTTTTCTTCTTCTTCATTCTTGTGTCCGTATTCCCATTCTTCGGCGCATTCACCCACGCCTTCCAGTCACCCAGGGCTTTTCAGTTGACAGACCCCATCAGGGCCGCTCTCGTCCCACATCTGCATCTATATATATCTTACACGACTTCAAATAATATCAGCTGCGGGCCAGCACGTTAGATTCAACACCACGCATATATACAGTAATCGAAATGGCCATCGCCAAGCTACTCCCGGTCCTCCTGAAGAACAAGGACACACTCCTCGAAGACGGCCTCGACCCCCGCGCGCACGCCCAGCGCGGCGCCAAATACGGCGTCAACTACGGCGTCAGCTACGGCAAAAAGGCCGCCAGCGCGCCCCTCAAGGCCTGGGAGAACATCCCGCGCCTCGTCGTCCGCGGCCTGCAGTTCATCCTGGGCCTCGTCATCGTCGGGCTCTACGGCCACCGCGTCAACACGCAGAGCCTCTCGCCCGACTGGGTTTTCGGCCTGACCGTTGCGGTCCTCTCGAGCGTCACCGCCGTCGTCTTTGCCATCGCCGCGCCCTTCGGCGCCGTGTCGAACCGTTTCAAGACTGCGCGCCTCTTCTCGTGGGATCTGACACTGTTCCTGCTGTGGATGGTCGTGTTTGGCATCTTCGGCGCCATCTTCCTCCACCGGGACAACGACGACTCGTACAAGGGGAGCAACACCGCCGTCGAGAAGGGCGCCGTCTGGGTCGACCTTGTCAATGCCATCCTCTGGCTGATCTCTGGTGTTTACGGGCTCATCAAGACCTTCATGAGTGGCAGGGTTGACACACTGGGCGAGAAGGTCACTGGGAAGCTGTTCGCGAAGAAGGAACCTGCCCCCAACAAAATGGGCATGTACGAGACCGTCTGAAGACTCATTACCAGCATAGACGCCTCAACTAGATGGGGCTGTAACGTACATGATAAGCGAGTGAGCCAGATAAGCGAGTGAGCCACTT
>LJJS01000193.1:0-28666 GCA_001447215.1 Diaporthe aspalathi
GGGCGGGGACGGCATCGCCGCCGCCGCCGCCGCCACGGAGAATAGCGTCCTGGCGCACAACTTCTACTGGGTCGCGGACGAGGAGTTCTGCCGGACGCTCTGGGCCAGGGTGGAGCCGTTCGTCCCCGGGCGGGTCCGGGGCCGGAAGGTCCGGGGGCTGAACCGGCGGTTCCGGGTGTATCGGTACGTGCCGGGCGCGGAGTACCGGGCGCACATTGGTAAGTTTTCTCGGTTCCGATCGCATTCCCCTGTGTTTCACCTGGCATGCTGATAAAATCAAATCATCAAGACGGCGCATGGCCCCCCTCAGGCATCCTCCCCGACGACACATACCAGTACGACGCCAGCCCGCCGGGCGCGAAGCAGTCGTCCCTCTTCACCTTCCTGGTGTACCTCAACGACGAGTTCTCGGCCGGCGAGACGACCTTCTTCCTCCCCTCGTCGCGCGAGGGCACCCTCAACGCGTACCCCGTGCGTCCGATCCAGGGGAGCGTGGCCATGTTCCCGCACGGCGAGACCGAAGGGAGCCTGCTGCACGAGGGGACCGGCGTGCGGCGCGAGGACCGGCCGACGGCCAAGTATGTCATCCGGACGGACGTCGAGTATGACGTTGACCCAGGGAGGGACTAGCGATGTCTTTGAGTTTTCTTTCATCTGTGGCATGGAAAAAAAAAACGAAGTAATGGCTTGCGCCAGGGCTTGCTGTCTTTTGCCATCGCCGCCGCCACCTACTGCAAGGTCTAGCGATGCCGGGAGCGTGGGTTTGTGTGGAATTTCAGGTATATTGATGAGACAGATGCCGAGTTATACCTGCCCGTCCATGTACTATGCACCAGAACCCATTTACAAGCGCTATCTCCAAACAGAATAGTCAAAAAGAAAATGCCACAGCAAAATCACGAGTCCAGATGCTCAAACCCAATGATGTGCTTCCTCACTCCGTGGGACCTTGTTGAGTCTCAATGCCTCCTTGTGTCCCTTCCATGCCCGAGCTCCCCGTTTTTTCTCGCATGCACACCACTCTTCTCACGCCAAAGCGCCGGCTCGAGCCGTGTAGTCACGAGCCTTTTTCAACCATCACGCGTACCCAGGTGCCCCACATCATGCAAAATCGTAGCTTCGCCAGTGGGGTTCTCCCCGGCGTATCTCCCGTTTTATGAAACCACATGTCTCCTCCGTTACGATGCACAAAGCTCACGCGAAACTGGTCGAAATGGTAATGGACGTCGTGTAAACCATGCCCACAGTTCCCAAAACCATGAGCACCACGTCCCCGATCTTCTGCCCCGGGGTTTCGGCGACAGCCTTGTAGTGCAAGAACGCCGGGTAGACATAGACGAGGGGCACGCAAGCGACGCTGCCGATGAGGGCGACGAAACGGTCGAGGTTTGTGCTGCCGCCGATGCTGATGGCGCAGCAGATGACGACCAGGCTCGTGCGGAAGGCGTTCTTCTTCCACTTTGTCAGCAGGTCCTTCTTGCCGCTGCGGTGGCCAAAGATGCGGCCCTCGAGGATACGCATGGCAGGGAAGAGCTGGACGGGGTTGCCGATGAGGACCGCGAGGGCGTAGAGGAACTGGACGGCGTTGACGAGGCGGGAGTCCTGGGGGAAGTTGTTGATGACCTCGATCTGGGTGCGGTTGCCGAAGGTGGCGTAGCAGAGGGCGCCGACGGACGTAAAGATGCAGGTGATGATGAGCATGACGAGCCCGAGGAGGTACTCGAACTTGTCGGGGTGGCGCATGGAGGCGTGGATTGGGATGATGAGCCCGATGCCCTCAAAGGTGAAGATGGAGGCGCCGATGGTCAGGGTGTAGGCGCGCGGGTTGAAGAGCTCGACGGTGGGGTTGATGCCCTCCCTGACGAGGTGGGCAATGTCGAACTGCCAGATGTAGCAGAGTCCGATGAGGATGAAGACGTCGGCGAGGGTGGCGGCGGCGCCAAGCTTGGAAATGTTGCGGATGAAGCTGAGCGGGATGAGCAGCAGCGCCTGCAGGGCGATGAGGACCTTGATGCCGAGGGGGTTGGCGCCGTTGGTGACCGCGGCCAGGAAGCTGAACCAGTTGTCGGCGACGAAGACGAGGCCGGTGCAGACGAAGCCGAGCTGCGAGAGGGTTATGCTCGTCAGGATGACATTGCGCATCCAGGGTCCGGCGATGACCTCGCCGATCTCACCATAGGAGCCGCCACACGAGGTCCGGCACTTGAGGAGCAGGTGGAAGGCCCACATGGAGATGGCGGCGACAGACACGAGACACAGGGAGGAGAAGAGGATGCCGCCGTTGTAGAAGGCCTTTGGCAGGAACATGATGCCGGTGCCGACGAAGGCCTTGAGGAGGGTCAGGAAAGTCTTTGTGGTGGAGGCGTCGCCCTGGCGCCTCAGCACGCGCGACGACTTCCTCCGGACGTGGTTGGGCCGGCGGCGGACGAGGGGGCTGGACTCGGTGGCGGCGTCGTGGTCGTCGATGGCCTGCTCGGAAGGCGTGGCCTCCTCGTCGGTGACGGCCTCGTCGTCCGAGTCGGCGAGGTCCTCGCCGGCGAATGCGCCGTAGAGGTCGAGGAACTCGACAAAGCTGCGGGTGATGGGCATGCTGGTGCCGCCCTGGAAGCCGCGGGGCCGCTGAGCCCTCTGCTTCTGCAAGACATGGTGCCTGCGGAAGCCCTGGATCTGGTTGATGTCGCCGGCAGTCAGCTCGTTGACCGGGGTCTCTGAGCGCACGGGGTGTGAGAAGGTCATTGCGCGCTGGATGCCGGTGGGCTGGGCGGGGATCTTGAAGAGGTCCCGATGGATGTCCCCGCCCTGCAGGAGGAGGGAGGACTCGGCGGGGTGTTCGGAGTCATCGACGGCCTGTTCCGGGGCTGAGCCCGTCCCGGCCGGCCCGTTGCTGGCCGATGAGTCGTGGGCGGCTGCGGCGGCGGCGGCACCGGTGCCGTCAAAGCCGTCGAAGGCGGCCGTGTAGCCGTCGGGCAGGTGCTCTGCCACGACGGCAGCGACCCGCTCGTGGTCCTCGTCTCGTGGGTTGAAGGAGCCCGAGACGTTGTTGAGGCGGCTGAGGACGTCCTCGGGGATGTCTCTGAAGGAAGACATGATGTGTTCGGTGGTTGGAATGAGATGATGTCAATGGATGTGAGATGAGTGTCTTGGGCTAATAAGAATGAGTATGAGAGGCAGGCGGCGGCGGCGGCGGCGGCGAGGGTGTGAAGAAATAAGCGAGACGCTAGAAGCCAAGAGACGTGAGACCTGCAGCGACAAAAAAAAAGCTATACCATATGGTGGTGACGACCTCGTTGCTGTCACATCGTAGGCAATCGGATTGGTGATTGTTCCTGAGACGGTGCGACGGTGCAGGTGGTGGTGCAGGTGGTGGTGCAGGTGGTGGTGCAGGATGGTGAACTTAGTTTGGTGAGAGCTGATGGGAGGGAAACATTGACAGTTGAAAGAGGTCGGACGGTGAGTGGATGACAAAGGCAAGAGACGGTGACGGTGACGAAGACGGACAGGCTCTTTCCTTGCTGGCACACTCGCTGCGGCTCTCAAGGGTTCCCTCCCTCCAAAGCTGCTGCCGCCCAATGCAGAGGCCACATGCCCGCATGCACCTTCCTCCGCACCCAGCCCTGCAACAAAGCATGTGGGGCAGCGCCCAAAAGCTGGAAGCTGGAAGCTGCCCCAGGCTCGAGCCAGGGTCTTGCTGTCAGGTTGTTCGTCCACATGCGGTGCCGACCTGACAGCGTGAGCATTCATCAGTGGATCAGGGTACTATGGCAGGAGCTAACAACTGCCCAGGTGGTTAGTGTAGGTACCTAATCTACACTATGCACATGGCAAATGCTCAGGTGGTCATCAGGAACCCGCCCTGGCTGCCTGGCTGCCCGGCTGCCCGTGCGGGATCTAACAGGTTGCAGCCTTTGGTGGGGATGGCCGGATGACGCAATTGCATGCGGGACATGGTAGTAAAAGAAAAGAAAAATTATACACCGATATCATATAATTAATTGTGCATATGCATACTAAACGGCAGCAAACTAATTAGGTGGTAATGTCCTCAGGAGCATGCATGTTGTTTCATGTGTCGATCACAGACCACACCTTCTAGATTATTCTTCCCCACCGCGCCTCTGCGACCTCAGCACAACATCTCAAGTGCTCACCACCTGCATGCAGCATCAGAAGCAACATCCTGATGGCTCTCGAAATTTCCACACGGCATACTCGAAATGTCGCCGTGCGGCTTGCTCAGTTGAGTGTACACGCAGCAGGGCACCATCAAGTACTCAAGTACATCTGTAGCCTTGCAGTCAGCGCTGCATCGGCTCCAGGTGGCAATGGTCATAGCCGATTCCGTGTGCCTGTGCAAGACAACCTTGGAAGTGACAAGGCAGCCCAAAATACTTACAATCAGAAAATAATGCATACCTAAAGCCCGATAGCCTGAGACCAAGGCCAGTGCACTAGGTGCCTTTCAGATCTCAACATCATTGTAGAGCTGCTAGAAGTCATTCTATTTCCCACAGGGATTGCTTTGATGACGGCAAGGGTCGGGAGGTAGGACTCGCAACCATGGAACTTGGGCATTCAATCCTGGCCCGGCTTGGTGGTCAACCACTTAATTCAATATTCCATTCCTCTTGGTCCTGTTGGCCGTGTTGCTGCCTCACCTCTCCACATCCATGAGTTATCCATGAACCACACAAGATGATTACTCAGCTGGGGCTATCGCTCAGTTGGAGCTATCATCATTCGTACCTTGCGGCTCCTGAAGTTCCTGCTCCCATTGCGTTCATGTGGTTATTACCGAGGCACTCTCTTCCGGGTCTGCTCCCGCCAGCACAGCTCAGACTGACCAACTGACGTTTGAGTGGGTGCCTGGATATTCCAAATATGTCCGGGCGCCACTATCTGCGTTGCGTGTATCGATGAAGCCATGTGAGTACCTCCCCGCCGAAGCCGAAGACGGCGACAATCCCACTTGCGTCTCGTGCAATCGCCGACTGTGTACAAACATACGTATGTCATCCCCAGTCCCCGCCATCGCCTGGCGCCAGTAGGCCGCCGAGGACACCCAAAAAGGCCAGCACCCGATAATCGACGGGCACGTCATCCCGCCTGGGAGACAACTCGGCGTGAGCACATACACGCTGCACCACAACTAGTCCTGCTTCCCCTCGCCCTTCTCTTTCGAGACCGAGCGCTGGTTCGACTCGTCACAGGCCCCGAGGGACGACATGCGCTCCGCCTTCACGCCCTTTCCCGGCCGGCTCGAGATCCTGCGCCGACAAGGCGATGGCGTACCTCGAGGCGGGCCTGGTTGTTGCCAAGAAACGCTGTGGAATTTTGACTTCGAGGCCGCTCCGGACGAGCTGCGCCGTGTCGGTGGTGGGAGGCAAGGCGCCTGGCAAGGTCCTCGGGAGGGAAAGGCCGGAATAGTATCGGCTGTATGGCATCTTTGCGTCGTCGCAAAGCGGGACTCGACTTGATTCAAGGGTGTTGAGGGTGTGCTGATATATCATGACACCGAGTAGTTCAACAAAATTCCAGACACACATTCCGCAACACCCATGCAGGTACTCGAGTTACGTGGCTGATTGCACCAAGATTTCCAAGGTTAGCTTGATAGCAGCCGGTATGGACAAGCCGCAAAGTGTGAGTTTCGCCTCAGTGTGTATATCGGGCAGGTGAATTGGATGGGTTATCAGATACTTTTCAGTTACAGCACGGGTGACGTCTACCTGTGCCCTCTCCTTCCAATATCGCAAGCAACCGAGCTCAATGTGAACAGGTGCAGTAATCAGTCCTGTCACCAAAATCCCGATGTTCACTCCCGGCCTCTGGACCATTTAAGAAAGCAAAAAAAATTTGAGCCTGGAAAGCCATCCTTTCTACTCTCCTCCATCTTCGTATCAGCACCACCCACCAAACGCCGTCGCAGCCAAACACCAAGCAGCACCAACGAGAACATCGGCGACAGGCCAACACACAAAATAGTAGGTCGCGTAAGAGGACCAGGTCTCCGCTACCAAAGTAGCTGACTTATGTTTGCCGTAAGAATAGATCTATAGACGATCATAACTCCTCCGAAAGCAACATGGCCACCGGTGTCAGCCGCTGGATCACCGACGTCGATCAGGCTCAAGCAGAGGACCCGCAATTCCTTGCCGACAGAGTCATCGCTCGTCGCCAGGCAACCAGGGACATGATTGCTTATTTCGAGGAACTGCGCTCCGATATCAACAAGAAGGGCGCAGTCGACATCGCAGCCGCCGGGGCGAAGGTCGACTTGGCCACAACCATTGTCATGGAGATGAAGGAGGCCGGTCTGACACAGGATCAGATCCAGGAGGTGGAGGACCACGCCACCAAGGCGCGCCGCGACCTCGCGGTGAAGCTCACCAAGTGGGACACTCGGCACGATCTGGTGCAGCGCATGATTGCCCACTTGAAGTCGGGCAAGCCTCTCCGCGAGCAGCGTCAGGGCACGGACTGAGGAATGCCTGCCGCGCTGGGCAGAGACATGTGAGTCAAGATACTTTACCTGTACGATTTCATGAATTGGTCACACGAGCTGACGAGCATTGTGAACAGGTACGGTGGCGAGCATGACACTGTTCCATGGCGGGAAATTCAAAGAGAACTGCGGGGATGCAGGTGTTTTTTTTTTTTGGTTCTGGTGGGGTGTAGGTACTGATGCGAGGGCGGTTGGCGGTTGCCGGACTACGAACCTTGGGATGATTCAGGCGATGATAGTCGCCCCCGGCAGATTGCCCAGGTGTACTATGCCACAGCATAGCTCCTTATGTACACACGGGAAAGGAATCAAGCACTCCAACACACATGCTTTGATATCAAGCCGTGGTGTTTTGGCAGGTGTTGTGTTGAAATGATCAATCTGCGCCTCGACCCATTGCCGTATACCTCTGGTCCCGTCTCCAGTGAGACGTATTGTGATGGAGCTCTGGGGTTCCTTTATGTGTATCACGACTCATGGATTGAGAGCTAACCTAACAGAATGGCACAAAACGTCTTGAAGGCATGGAGATGTAATAGTGTGTTAGTCAGAAGCTATTTTCAGAGCCTCCACAGCCTCTTGCGCAGAGTTATACTTAAAATGCCAGAGCTTCTGGATGATACCTCGCACCGGATTGTTCTCAGTCACATGAGGACACTCCCCATCCACGAGTTTCTGCAGAAGTTCCTCTACCTCCATCGAGCCATAGGGGACAGCCCAATCTGTGATCTCGCATATTGCAGTGCCAAGTGCGAACAGCTCCGCCGCAAGCGTGCCTGTGGCAGGAGAATCCTCCTCTGGCCCCGGCGCCCAATAACGGGGCTCGTATGAAAAGAGGAGTTCCGGGAATCTGTCCTCTAGACTGGATCCAGCAACGTCGCATAGCTTGATATGGAAATAATCAAAGACAAGAACATTTCGAGCCGAGACGTCAGCCCAAATGACACCGCGGTCGTGGATGTACTGCAAGGTCTCCGCAAGGTCGATTGCCACTCGTACGCGGCGAGCCATGGTCGGGGTTTCGTTCTTTTCTATGGACTCCCGTAGGTTGCCGTGTGGTGCTCTCTCAAGGCGCAGAGCCCAGGCCTCCTCTCCGCCGGGCATTAATTCAACACCCATGCACTCGAGGATGCACGGGTGTGAGCCGAGAGCTTCGTAGAGAGCAGCTTCACGCTTAAACATGTTGCTTGTGTCCTCGGCAAGGCCTGCGTGATCGTACATTTCGCCGTCGAGCCAGAACCCGGCCGCCTTCAGAGCATACTTGGGACTGCTCTTCTCTGCGTACACGATGCTGAGGGCCGTTCGTCCGAGTGGCTCGAGTCTGGCCCGGATAGCAGTGGCAGCTTCCCGGTCAGAGAGTCGCATTTTGAAACGGGGAGATTGATTGAGACAAGTTGATAATGGAGCCGGTACAAACACTGTGAAAGAACAGTCAGCTGACAAGAATTGGGCGAGAACATGGAGGGCATTTTCTTAACGGCAAGGGGAGGACTGTGGCAGCGGCACAGCGCACTGGGGGTGCTGCTAGCCCCAGCTACAAGCACGTAACAGCTAGAGCCAGAAGCTACCACCTGTGGAAAAGTTGGAATGGCAGAGCGTTTGCATGCGAATCGGGTGTCTTTCGGTTGGCTGCCCAGGGGAAGGTCCAAGGGAGCGCTATGGAGAGGCTGTTTGTAGGTGGCAGGGGATGCAGCTGTCGCCAGCCGGCTGCCAGCTGGCCCCCTGATTGTCTGGTTGCACCCCCAGTGCGCTGCCACACCCATCTCTCTCTATTCAATGCAATATCACTCACAACATCCTTTGGGATGTCCCTCTTGCGCTGCCACAGAATAATCATCAAGCCAAGATACCGTCCGAGTTTGCAACGTGCTCAAAAGAGTCAGTCCATCACGCGTTACGATCAGGATCGGCTCCTTGCCATGACGGACCATTGCTCATGTCTGACCGGAGGGCGCGTAGCCGGATGTGCTCAATTCCAATGTCCATGAGGCCATTACAGAAGACCGCATTTGAGGTCGCCGTGGTTCCAACGATGCGGTAGATCTTGGAATCATCGTCGACAATATCCATGCAAAGGTCGCTGCAGATGGCCATGACCTGCAGGTTTCCACCCTCGGAGACCCTCCCTGGCTTCTTTCTTCATGGAATCCCAGTCCAAGGCCTCGCAGTCTGCATCTTTCTCCGGGCTCACGTCGGACGTGATGTCTCGCCTTCACAATCGAGAATATCCGCTCATTTTCCCGTCCGCATGAACAATCCAAGAAAACATCCGCAAATGCCCACGGATCTCGCAGCCAATATTGATGGCAGTTTGGAAATGGCGTTGAAGGAGGTCGAAGGATCGGAATCCGTCATGTAGAAGATCTGGTCCCAAAATGCCTTGACGAGAGCCTTCTCGACAACGAGGATCTCGGAAGCTGTCAGCAGTGAGCGATCCACGCTTGGTGGATTATTAGGCCGCGGTCTGTGGCGGCGTCTGCTGCAGCCTCGTTAGCGATGTCCCATTTGGTGCCCTTGATCAGTTCGACAAGGAGCTGCCCGTTGTTCAGTGAGAGAAGGTCCTGTTGGGACTCCTCAGAGTAAGCGCTGGCTCTCCATCTTGCCCTCTCTCGTAACATTTGCCAGATCGGTCCACGCCAGGCCTCTTGGGCTCCTATTCCAAGGAGATCTGTACCGTACCATTCACCGTCGCCGTTTCCGAAGTAGTCATCAATAAGGTGGTAATGGCATGTCAGTGGCGGTAAGTGAAAGTCTTCAGTTCCGGATACCTAGGTAGCTGGCTGATATTCATCAGGCGGCGGGCTCTCACTTGGGACGATGTCAAGGATACCCTGCTTGACGAGGATCATCACTTGGTTTCCCAGCATCTGTCTGTCTGATGGAAGGTAGACGGGAAGCTTGACGATTGCTGTGCGTGGCCATACCAGCTTGCAGCAGATGAGCAGGGCCGTGAGGTCCACAGTATGAGATGGGGAGTTGTCGCAGAGTGCGGGAACGTCGTTCTTGAACTGTTCCTCGGTCTGCATGATGACGGCTTCTGGGTCGAGGGTCCGTGGAGTTATCGGCTGTAATAGCGAATTTTAGCCTGTGAGGCCAAGCACCTCTGGTGGGGTGTCCGTCACACAATGCCCATGCAGGTGTTGATGTGGACGTCCATATGAACACGCTACGCAGGTCTTGGATGGATCCCATATAGCTTGCCCCCCGGTCGAGCAGTGTGTACTCTTCTCAGGTCTTGCTGGGCATTTCCAAGCGGCGAACGCTCTGCGGTACGATACCCTCAGGCAATTCATGACAGTCAGGATCCATGACCAGTAGGACTCGCCCTCCACTCTTGGTGGGATCCTCAGTTTCAGCCCGCGACTGCGGCTTGAGGCTACATGGGACTTGCACTCGTCACAAAATCGGAGTCTGACGCCGTGGGCGTCGAATGGAGTCGTGACGTGCTGTACTTTCGAGTGCTGGATGATATCGCCGAGGTAGGTCGTGGTACCGCCCGAGACCGTACATGCCATTCAAACATTCCTGCGCTTCCTTCTGCTGGCTTCGATATTTCTTGCGATGAGGGGGCACGCGAATGCCATGTCGAATGTGACCTTGCCCCAGTTAAAGTCCATTGGTTACTATGGTTGGACCTCCAAGCGTACCAATCTAGCCCAGCAACGGGAGGTCGACGAATAAGCCGAGGAAAAGAAGCTCCCTGAGATGGGTGTATGACATGACGGCGAGCTGACCTGGTCGGCAGGATAAAGCGCAATTTTCGACTCGCGGCGAGAGGAGCAAGGATTGCTGGTTGACGGGTGGCGTGTGGCTGTCGGCAGTAACCCCAGCGAGAAGGTCGCCGTAGGGTGACTGGGCTTCGGTATCTGTGCCGATAACAGCCCAGGTCGTCCTGTTGCCAGTTACACCAGAGCGCCACTGCAGTGAGACAATGTGTGCAAATGATGTATTGGAACCATCGGGGATGTTGATGTGCTGAAGTCGGTGTGAAGTCGACATCGTTGGTATCAACGGCTGGAAACTCCCCAGGGCTTCACTCGTATGTCACACCGACGTAGGGTCGTCCATCGAGGACATCTTTTCTTTTTGTCCTGCGTGCGTCGTTGTTACAGTTCTGGTTGCTAGCTCAATCGGCATGCAAGGTTTGGTGAAAATTGAAGGTCCTGCGCCTCAAGTTGGGCAGTTAGGACATCAGTCGGGTTGTGGGGAGATTCTCGCGAGTGACAACCAGACAAGTCGAAATTGCTTGCGATCGAGGTTAGAAAAGGACCTTCGAGTTGGCCTGTTACTGATGGGTTGAGAGAAAGTACAATCCACCGCACCGTGAGTTGCCTTGGTATCACGCAGACTACTGACCTCGAGTGAAAGTAGCCAAGTACCTACTCAAGTACCCAAGGTAGCAGCGAAGTGTGGCAGTGATCGGATCCGTGCTAGATCAGACATGCGTAAGAACAGAGGTCAGATGAGATAAGACGATACCGCCAATAGACTACCTAACCCAGGTACCTGGCCAATACGCTACAAATCAAAGGTCTGATTGAACGTACTAGTACCACAGAGTGATTACAGCTGCACAAGCGAACGGCCGCAACGACGGAAATTCGGTCTAAGCTGTCTTGACAACAGACCAATGTGAATCAAACTTCGCTCGTCTTCTATCAGAGGAGCGATACTGGCATGCGTGGACGGGAAAGCACCAGTTGGCGAGCCTCAGAATCATCCATTTGAAAGCACCCACTTGCAGTCCAAGCTAGAGTCCCATCCAGAAGCCTTGGTCCAACGTTCCATGTCAACCACGAGGCCAAACAAAGTTGGGGAACCAACAGAGCCCAAAAAGCGACTCATATCACCTGGCTAATGGTTAGAGTTCAGATCGTGGTTATGCTCATCACGGACTCAATTTTGTCTAGATGCCCCATCCGAGTCCTCTAATTGCATGTGCCTTGTTCTAACCCATTTCCCAAGCCCCGACGCTGGTGAAGGTCACATGTGGATGTTTCGGACACTCTCGCTAGATTGCAGGTTGGGGGAAAAAAGTCGCCGATAGAAGCTTCAAAATGGGACTTCTGGCCGAGCCCGGCCTCAGAGGATTGCTGGTGGGAATTGCCGGTGACCCTTTGCGAGGGTTCTAGGCTGATGGAGTAGCGCTCCCACGGGCCATATTGGAGAACGCTGCCTCACCCTCCTGCGTCCCGGGCTCCCCTCAGTTCATCCGACTAAGCTTCCCTGCTTTGGCCTCCTCCCGAGCCAGGTAGGACTCGAACTTGTCTGCCAGCGCCTCCGCCGCGTCTGCTTTGGCGCGACACAACTCGAGCTTCTCCCGTGCCGCCTTGGTCACCTCCTCGGCCAACCTGAGCTCCTCCTCGGCCTCCTGAATCTCCAGTCGGGCCTCGTCGCGACCGAGGTTGCGCACCATATCGAGCTTCTCGAACATGTCAATGGCCATGCAGTGTCTGGCAGTGGCTCGAATTTGGCGGGACACCATCTCACTGGGTGTCTCCGGCGGTTCGCCATCACCCTTCTTGTCGTCGTCCTGTTCGCAACTTGAAATCAGTGATTTTGTGCGTGATAGTTTGGGACTGCTCATGAACCTACCGAGTTCGGCATTTTATGTTTGTAGCTGTTGCTTTCTTGATTTCTTGGCTTTGCTAGGTACTTTGGGCGCTTTGCTCGTTCCGGGTAGTCGTGAACTGTTGGAGTTGTGGTGTGAGGCAGGAAGGCTCAAAGTTCAGCAGCCCACTCAGAAAAGCTGTCTCTTCAAATCATTAAAGGCACCGTCGTAAGGGTGCCAGCGTTGGGAAGGCGTTTCCGATCGACTGCTGCATTCACCAGGGTCTTGGTCAACGGCGTCAGAATCGAAAGTGCCATAGCCTCACAGGTCTTGAAGAGAAATGACATTGACTTCCACAGGTAGCTTGTGACCTAGATCCATTACTCATCACTGGCAGGAGGAACACCGTCGAGCGCCAACTTGTACTCAGCGTCGATATCCGCCAAGATCATATGCGAGGCTTCCAGAGTGTGCTTGGATTGCTCTTCAAGAACCGCCTTGATCGCGATGCCTCCGAGCCGCTTGTTAGCCCTCACTATTCTGCGGCACCTATCGGCCTCCCAACATGCCTGATGGTACGCAAGTCGTGCCTGCTCGGTTGCTGACTGTGCCCTCTGGACCTCCCCACTGGATGGTTGGTACTGTTGCTGCCAGTCTTCAGAATCCGCTCGCTTTCTCCCCTCCTCTTGTTCTGCATGCTGGAGTGATTCGTACATCTTTCCCTTGACCTCATCGGTCAATTGTGCCTTCCGTTTGGCCTCGGTGTGGGCCTTGGAAATATAGAGGATCAGCTGTTCAGCTGCCTCCTCATATGCGAGAGCCTTGTCTTTGCTGTTGCAGAGTTCCTCGTTGAGCGCTATCTTCACATCGTCGCCCTGGGTGATGACCTTTAAGATCCTATTCTGTAATAAACTCGGATTCTCGGATCCTGTTCCAGGCACGCCCTTTCGGGGGATACAAGTCAATTCCTGATATATACGCGATAAAGTTATGCGGCCCACTTTAATGACTTACGGGATCAGCCATGTTGTGAATGTTGTAATGGTATGTTTGTGATCTTTGTATCTTGTGGGCTGGTGGGAAGAGGCTTGTTGATACGCGGTACGGAAGCGTGGGGAGAGGACGTTGGGAGAAATGACCGCGTGCCTGAACAAGCCCCCCCCCCCCAATTAAATCAGGCGATTCAAGACTGCGAGTCACTGTGTTGTAAAAATGCACTCGGATGACTTTGAACAGGCCTACAGCCTCCCCGCCTGGTCAGTCACATAGTCATTCGCAATTCTTGCTCAGGGCCAACACAGAGTCCATCTGAGCATGCATCCGCTGGTAAATATTGAGCAGTAGGGAGGTCTACTCGGATATCATCATATCTCTCTATGCAAGGAACATCTACTTGTGTGGGCTCTATCTCTCTCATCTGCCGCGTCTAGGCCGGCAAGACCTCAGCTTCTATGGCAATTGTTCCGCCGCAAGTAAGGTATGGGAAGCCTCCTAAGCTTACGACCGCGACCATGGTGAAATGTTTCAATCGTGTTCACTGGAGAGAACAGATGCAACGGGAGGGGGTATTTAGATGAAGACTTTCGATTTCTGTTTATGTAAAATCCTACAGGGTCTACATGGTGAAATTCTGGGCACTCTCACCGCTTGAGGTAGAAGAAGCGTAATTGCCTATACCTTGTTCCGTGCCATCCGAAGATTCTGAATAGACCTGATGCTTCTGATCTTTTACATGCAGTTCATGTTCAAGATGCCTCAAGATAACTGCGCTACGCTTTGATCGAAACACTCTCACGAAATCAATCACCAGCCGTCCAAGGTGTTTTCTAGCATATAATTCGTGATCACACGCCTCAAAACTGGCCTGCGCCGTCGAAAATGCATCTTGTGCCTGCTGTAAGGTTGACCGCGCCTCATTGTACTCTTGGCACGGGTCCTGGTGCATGACACACTTCTGCTCAACGATGGACTCAGATTGTCGCCGTGATAGAGACTCGTGGTTTGAGCGGGGATAAGCCGCTTCTTGTGGTTGCATCAGTGCGTCATTCTCTGCTTGCTTCAATGCTTTTCTTGCCTCTGTGAGTGCCGCGTCAGCTGATAAGAACTTCACTTCGGAGTTGTTGAGACCACCGAGGACCTCGGTGATGAAAGCATCAGCGACGTTTTCCTGCGCGAGGCACTGATCTTTGATACGACAGAGGCATGGGTTATCTTGCACTCTCCTCAACTCATCATTTCGCAAATGGTCGAGTAGCTTCCCTTGTAATTGAGGGTAGGGATCGAAGTTTAAAATCGCTCCCTTTTTGGACAATTTGTCAGTTCTTTGGTATATGGTATAATGTTGTGCTCCTGGATAACTTACGAAATTGGCCATGATGGTGCGGTAGGTTCTTGATGGGGTCGTTTTGCTTGGGGTTATTGCCGTGTGAAAGTGGGCCGAAGCAGAGTTTCTCGTTGCCAGGACGTGAAACGAACTTTTAAGAAGACCTCGGAGGACTGCCAGCGGCGATGGGCTACCCAGTCACGAAGGTACATGATGAAATCAATGTTAGTCACTCCAAACGTTCAGTCACTGACCCTCCCGCTTTGCTACCTCGCACCGAGCCTATCCGGGCATACAGTCAGCATTAAAAGCCAGAAACGGATCACTAGCGGACAGAAAGCATCATTTTGCCACGGAAGGTGTTGAGTGTCACCCCATCTGCGGTACCATTTGGATATGTTTGTGTTGCTCGGCCTTTGTGGTGAATACCTGTATTCTGGGCGTCTTGAAAGAAACCCGCGGCGCTCGAAAGAGTAGCTAAGGATGAGATGAGCCAGGTAGCTTGCCAGTCAACCTCGAAAAAACTCGAGCTTGATGTTCCGAGCCGGTCCATTTGGATGAACGGGACCGACTGGTCACGATTTTGTAAGCGGATGAAAAGTTAAGGGTGCGAGTCTGCCAGGTTGATCGAACGGGACGTGTACTCGTTTCAATGTTGCTAGACAGATGCAGCAGTCAATCCATTGTGTTCTCGGTGCCTCACTTGAACCAGACCTACGATCCACCTGACATTTCAACTTGGATCGGTGCACCCGAGGGTCATTGGCTGTGGAAAGCCATGTTGGGCGTTGGTCGCCGCATGGCGGAGCACATGCAGTCGAAATCGGCGGCCGTCGGACCCGGGATCGATGTCAGCCTGACTTCTAAAGTTGGCAAACTTTAGAACCCCGGCCACATGTGCAGCAGCTATGTGATTTTCTCCGGAACGCTCAAGGTCACCACACGCGGTATGTGGCACTGAAGGTATTTTTGGATATCATATGCTTGGCACGCTATTGGTATTCTCCGTTATCGTACTTAAAAATCACGAGACACAGGCAGAGTTACCCCAATTTGAATGGCACAATTTATCCTGCAATATAAATGCGCGCACTATTGGCCACACAGCATTCTCGATTTGGTACCTGCGGATCGTTTCGAGCATGGCCAAGTCTCAATTCAGTCTTGACTCCTTCCCTTCATCCGGAAAATAGGTATTCACAATTAGCAGCCGGGCTTCAGAGGCCACCTATACATCTCCCCGGATGATTTGGTGTTCTGGGCACCGAGAAGCCGTCGGTGCATGCGGCACCTATCCATTCAGCCCGAATAACCGAGCCAAATTTCGAGGTCCAATCGCGATTGGCCAGGACGTACTGCTGTCAATATAAAGATTCCAGTGACTTCCGTCGATCATGGTGAATATTCGGCTCTAGATTCGCACGCCAGCATCCCCATTTCATAACCCGCCGCCAAAGTCAAGATGCATTGGCAGACTCTCGCAACCACGTTGGCAGGACTGTTCCTGGTCGGAAAGGGGGCTGCCTCCGTCATCAACGCTGCCGATTCGCTGCCACAGCTAGGTCGAGCATACAATGGGGTCTTGGATCGTGGCAACTCGTCAAGCTTCAACCTCGTGCGACGACAGGGCTCATCGCCACAGTGCGGCACGGCGGCAAACGGCGCCCGGTGTACCAACAACCTCTGTTGCTCGCAATGGGGTTACTGTGGCTCCTCGGATCTGTATTGCTCCAACATCTCGGGCTGCCAGCCGGCCTACGGCGTTTGTGAAGGCTCGATCACTACAACGACATCGGCGACGACGACGACAACAACATCAACGAGCAGCTCGTCCACGTCCACGGTAACCACCACAAGCTCCTCGACGACTGTGACAACCAGTTCCTCAACAGCAAGCACAAGCAGCAGTACCAGCAGCAGTAGTGCCACCGCGAGCCCGACGGTTGGCCTCCCACCGGGACAGAGCACCACGCCCGACGGCACATGTGGCAACAACAAGTCGTGTCTGGGATGGGCCTACGGGCAGTGCTGCTCCCAGTGGGGCTTCTGCGGCTCGTCCGACACGTACTGTTCCCAGATCTCGGGGTGCCAGCCAGCTTTCGGGCTATGCGAGGGATCGTCAACGTCAACCACGCCCGGCGTACCGTCCACGACATCCACCACATCGAGCAGCTCGTCTTCGCCAACGGCCTCGACGACCACAACTTCGCTTACCACCACTCGTACTAGCTCTTCCAGTAGCAGTGCCAGCGCGAGCCCGACAGGATCTCTCCCACCGGGCCAAAGTACGACCACGGACGGAACGTGTGGCAACAACAAGTCATGCATTGGATGGGCGTATGGACAGTGCTGTTCGCAGTGGGGCTACTGTGGGTCATCTGACACTTACTGCTCACCTATTGCGAATTGCCAGGCCAATTACGGGATATGTGATGCTGTCTGAGACTGGGAATGGTTGCGTGTGCGCCTCGTGCGAATCTAGATGTGGGTGCCTGGGATGTAGCTGGGCAATATTGTTTGTCCTGGACTTCTTGTTTGTGCGAGCTGTTAAATAGATCCCGCGGCATCGTTATTGACGCCCGGCAATGCTCAGTCCGAGCCTAGTTATAGCAACATTTCCAAAGTCTCTGGACCAGTGACTGACTTTCGTCCAAATGGCTTCAAGTACCTACATGCGTCATCTGTTTACTGTATTTTGCCCATAACTGACGGGGCGGATCACGCCAAACATCTGAGGTTTTGGTGCCCACGTCATCTTACACTCTCTTGGCAAGTATGATCAATGCTCGTTCGACTCGTGGACAGCCTTGTTTTGGGAAATAGACGACGGGAGCTTGCGCGCTAGATCCTACGAGGCGACTTCACAACCTGAAATATGTCTTTGTGAGGCGGAAGACACATCATCTGCTGCATTCATGCCCAAAAATTGCTGGCCAGGAATCCGAGGTCCCCAGTGCCTCACAAGAACATATCAAGGTACACAATATTAAAAGCAGCCATTTTCATCATTGGTTTGAAATATAACAGCTGCCCTGCATCTCTCAATCGTAGTCAAATGCCAGCACTCGCCAAACCCACTGTTCCAAAGTTACACTCCGAAATTCCGAAGATGTCTTAGGGCGACCGTGATGTGTACCGGGATCTTCGGATTGACTCGAGCCAAAAGGACATTAGAATCCTAAAAGTCCTTCCCGGAAGACAAGGTGAGTGGCTGTCTGCCGTACTCGCAGTCAAGAGCCTGAAAGACACAAACCAGCGGCCTTATGACTGTCTGTCATATGTTTGGGGAGATATCCGGGTCACGGAGCCCATCACAGTCAACAGCCAGATAATGCATGTGACAACGAATCTCGCGCGCTGCCTCCGTCGCCTCCGTCATCCAGAAGATAAGATTGTGCTGTGGGTAGACGCTGTTTGTATCAATCAAGATGACTTGCAAGAGAAGTCGGGCCAAGTCGCCATGATGGGAGAGATTTACTCGAGATGCTCAACGTTACATCTCTGGCTCGGAGCGCCGGGATCAGCGGACGATACCAAGGCGGAAAGTTTGGACCCCTTCGCAATTCTGAGGCAGCTCGCCAGCAATCATCACCTCTTCGAGCTACCTGGGTTCCAGGGGGGCCAAGGGTCGGGCCCGATTATATTCCAAGAGGACGAGGCTTCTCATGCTGCCTGGGGAGCACTTTCCGTTGTCGCGACAAGCCCCTGGTTCAAGAGATCCTGGACCGTCCAGGAGACAGTGCTCCCACTTAATGCTGTCGCGGTGCTCGGGCCCTGGCGCATGTCCTTTGAGGATATCACCATAGCGCGGCAGAACCGGAACGCACACATATTCAGCTCACCCTCGCACACTTGCCGCTGCTATGAGAGCTTGAAGGTACTTCCTCGTCATCTCAGGTCGACAATAGACCACCTGTTGTCGCAGGTAGAAGACCTGGAGATGTTCCGCTACATCCA
Organism: Diaporthe aspalathi; assembly: GCA_001447215.1. Classification (NCBI taxonomy): domain Eukaryota; kingdom Fungi; phylum Ascomycota; class Sordariomycetes; order Diaporthales; family Diaporthaceae; genus Diaporthe; species Diaporthe aspalathi. The sequence continues at coordinate 18,334 of LJJS01000193.1, forward strand.
GCACCGCGACAGCATCGTCCACGCCCACGAGAACCGAGCAGGCTCCGGCCTCTTTGACGACTCTGAAAATTGTACTGTGCCATTATTCGAGTTAGTGCGCACCTTTTCCAGTCGTCAGTGCCAAAATCCCCGAGACAAAATCTTCTCACTCGCCGCCATGGCCACGGCACCAGCGTATGGCGACTTGGTCCCGGATTATCGAATTGACACGATCACTTGCTACATTAAGATGTTTAGACAGATGTTGCAGGAGAGCAGGTATGACTACCGGTGCTTAATTGGCCCATGCTATGGCTCTTACCCTCCGGGACTTCCGGGACTCCCATCTTGGGTATGTGATTTCTCACAGCCTATTGAACACACTACCCAGGAGCTGCGACGATTGCAGATTTATAATCTCTACGATGCGTCCGGATCGAAGACTGGGGCACCAAAAATCCTCAACGGCATAGAGCTCCACCTCTCCGGTGTGTACGTCGACACAATCAAGCAAGTTGATGACGGCTTCGGACATCATCACTCGGGTGCGGACCCGCAGGACGTGTTCGCCACGTGGATCCGCATGTGCGAGCACGCCATCGGCTCTACCGACCGAGACCGGGTGCGCAGGGCGATGACCAGCGTCCTCTGCGGCAATGTGGTGGCGGACTGGAGCTTCAGGCGGACGCGAGGAAGAGCCGGAGCACAGGATCCTTGTCTTCCGAGCGAGTCTGAGTGGCAAGGGCTTATCGGCGGAAACATGCGTGCCGTGCCTCCCGGTTGGAAAACGGGCTTCGAGGTCGCAGTGCAAGGAAGGTATTTCTTCATTACGGAGGGTGGCAAAATGGGCTTGGGCGTCCAGGGTGCTAGGGAAGGGGACGAGGTCTGGGTCCCGTTTGGTTCCAAGGTACCTTTCATTCTGAGGCGGCTTCCGCGGAACTTCAAGACTGAGAAGTGCTCGCGGGTGCCTGGAACCCATTCTTTTGTTGGGGACTGCTTTTTGGAGAATGCGACGGATGGTGAGGCTATGGTTGATGCTGATCGTGGGGAGAATCTATTGCTTCTGTGAGATTATTGATGGATTTCTCGTGGCATTGTCGATCCAGAGTCGCTTCCCAGCATGACAATTTATGTTGTAATCATCATTGGTTACTGTCCGGTGGAGTGCATGTGAAGCACAGATCATCTACATGATATCCAGGGCATGTATCGCAGGAATATCCTATGTTCAGGTCGTACTCCCTGGACGAACCTACCGGATTCCGGCAGTATCTAGTGTCATCCAAGATTTTCATGGCGATATAACACTAATCAACGAGGCAAGGCCATGAGCCCTGAACGGAAGGTCAGGAAATGTCACGATCAATTCCGAGGAAATGTTTTCAACTGCCATGTATTGACTTGGCATCAGTAGATAGCCTGCTGAAGTTGCATGAAAGACAGACACGAGCTGAAAGATGAGGACTTGGCATGGCTTCAGCAAGTTGAGTGGCGTCGGATCCCGACAGTCATTGGGCATGTTTTGGCGGCCAGTTCATCGAATACGACTTGTAGAAGATGTTGTTGTGATCACTCAAATCACGAGTGGTCGCATTGGTTCCTCGCTGCAAGGGGCGTGCACTCAGAGCTGACAAGTCCCTCTTTGGACTCTCAGCTGGTTCAGGGCCCTGATGGTCCGCACCATGGCTGGTTTATTTGAGTCCTGCCGACGCCAGTTCTCACCGGAACTGACATTATCGCAACCAAGTCTCTGCTCGTCATTGCAGCAATCATGGCCATGAATCGATCCATCCTCGCCTTGCGTACGCCCTCAAAACGCTCATCTTCAGATCTGGAGTTCACCTGGCCGGTAGGAGACGATATCAACGTTGGACCGGAGGAATTGGTTTTCACGGCTTGGAGGCCAGAGATCCCAGAGGGATCATGGGGAGTGCTCACTTTGCGTCATCATGGCACTGACGAATACGTAGATCCCACGATAACCGGTTAGTTTAGACTGCCTCTCCTCCAACTGCTGCGAACAACTCAACCGCTATCCTGCTCAGGGCTAACTTTGCAGCTCAGATAACCTGACCGGAAACGCATGCACTTGGGGCATATCCTTTGACGGGACGGACAGCGACGGTATTTTCGCTGACGGTGCTCTCTTCTGGCTGCGTCTTGATGTCTTCCTTGATAATATCCGGGCTGAGTCCGAATATCTTACATTTCGGGCATCGAGAGGCGATGCCGCGTCGACGACCGTCTCCTTATCCACGCTGCCCTAGACCGCAACGACTACGCCTGTTTCCCAAGGCAGTTCTGCGGCTATGGCGACAAAGATAATAACAATCTACCAAACTGCACACGCGGCGCCCACCGGCGATGTTTCTCAGCCTACAGAAGGGCCTTACCCGGACTCATCGTCTTCTGAAGCACAGCCTCTGAGTCCAAGTGCCAAGGCAGGCATTGCGATAGGTGGGGGAGTTATTGGAATTATCCTGTTGGGACTCCTCGGCGCTTTCATCTATCGACGCAGAAGATCTTCCAAAGATACTACGAGCCGGGTAGAGAACAAAACGCTGCGATAGAGAGTGCACCAGAGCAGCAGGCTGGCTCCCATACCCCGGAAATGAAGGCCATGTCTTCTTCAACGTACATTTCTGGGAGTGTAGGCACCTACTGTGGCCCAGACACAAGTTTGAATATGCACGAAATGGAGTGACGTCCAGGCTTTGTTTCCTGGTGATAGGCGGTGCCTGGAGAGAGCACTTGAAGCCCTTTGGGCAGTCAGTCGGTAGACAGGCTTCGGGGTCTACAGGTGTGCTTGACTTTTTTGAGATTATTGAGCACGTTTGGGTTCAACGGGTTGTGTAATTGGTAATTGTTCTCATGAAATCGCAATTGGATCTTGACGCGGACACAACACCTAGGTACCTTTAACTCCTTACTTCGGTACATTGCGTCGCATCATGGTTAAGGGTACAACAGTGGCTTTTGCCAGACGCCCGCCGTATCAGATACCCAGTATTAGCCACATTTGGAGTCTTCCAACGAGATATCTCGTCGAAAGGAGAGCGGACTCGTTGGGTAGCCATCGACATAGATGACCAGTATGACAGGGCCCAGAAGACTTATCACGCATCTCTCGATATTGTTCGGGCCGGTGTTCAGTCTTTTATGCAGCCAACTTTGTACGTCTAGAATCCTTCAATGTTCGTTGCTATGGTCCCTCAACATCCGATGGTTGCTTCCCTGGACGTCGACCTGACTTTTGAGTCCAAGTGGTTCCCTTGAGACGCCTTGGTAGATCAAAAGGCTCCCTTCTGCCCTAATGCAATCCAAGCACGCAAGCACGCAATCACCACATCCCCCTCCGCCCAATTCTTGCTTCTCTCCCTCCCAAGCTTAGAGGTTGCTCTCTGAGTAACAGATTTCCCTCGCCGGCATCTTCAACCAGCATCGTTGGGTGGCGTAACTGAAACCAACCCCCAACTCCATCGATGCTTCCTATCGGGCTTGAATCTTGTACTTCTTAATCTTCCCATCCCTCGATTGGCTGGACCTCGAGACGCGCAGTCATTGCCCGCCTGGACGCGGCATCGTTGAGGCCATAGGCGTAAAACAGGACGCAGGGAGAATCAGACTCGCGAGAAGCCGCCTGGGCCACCGCCACCGCCATCCTGGCCCCGAAGAGCGTGAAAGGATTGACGTCGCAGCCATAGTTCTCCTGTGTATTCAAAGGTGCCAGGAAATGGACGATGCTTTCTGCCGCAGTGAGCTGATCGACTTGGTGAGTCAGAGGTGCGACAGAGACGGGCAGTCCATAGCCGCGGACGACCGATCGTAATGCTTCGATGATGACGGCCAGGCCGGCCTCAGAGAAACGGATCTTCCCGACCATGGCTTCCGGCCTATCTGGAAATGGGAGGAAGAAGTCAAACTTTCCCCCTGGCCTCCTCCGATGTCTCCATAGCTGCTCGAATGGTTGGTGCTGCTTCTTCGAACCGAGGTTGGGAAGGTCAACAATGTCCTCGGCGGCAGTAGGGACCGGAGCTCGTTCCTCGAGCGACTGCATGATGGCAACCATGTGTGCGGTGGCAGGGTCTTGATCGGAGAACCCCAGGTCAGGCCAGGGTGAACGGTCCTGCATGGCCTCGCGTGCTAGCACCTGTGTGTGTGGGATATCCTGTCGGGCGGATTGGCCAGTGTGCATGTGTGGCGAACCGTCATCTCCACTGCCATGCAGCCCATGCTGGGTGTTTGGTTGGTTCTGGTCGTGTTTGGGTCTGTATGCGAGTCCTTGGCCGATGTCGAAAGCTATGGGGGCACTTGAAAGCTGACTGCTTGGGGAGGCGTCCATATCTGTATCTTGAGAGCTGAAGCCCGTCTGCAAAGTGTTTGTCGGCCACATTTTGACAGCCTTTGGTGGTTTGAAGCCAACCAAATACGATTACATGCCTGGTCTCTGTGGCGGTATGAAGGGGGAAGAAATGGTCACCGCCGTTGCCAAGAGTGGGTACTTAAACGGCACGTGAGTTGAAAGCTGCCTTGTGAAAGCAGAGGCGATTCAATGGTCCGTCAGAGTGAAAAGCGCAGCGTCGACCTCGAGCTTTGCCGCAAGATGGCGCCGGTATGGTGAAGATCAAGTTTGCACATCAGGGCACGCAGCTCGGAATTACAGACCTCTGTTTCTTTTGCACCAATTTACTCCATACAATGTCAGGTGACCGGCCTGCCTGGGGAAGATGGGCCACGTCACCAGGTGAAGTGGAAATTGTGTTGACTGTTTACTGTAAACTGTCCGACTCCTTCAGAGGGGCCGGAACTGGGGGTGTCGTGAGCAAAATACATGTGATAAGAGCCACACTGTCATTCATAAATTCAAATTCCCAAGTACTCCTGATTTCAAATTTGTATACCCACCAGCCAAGCTCATTTCAAGAAATCCCCCTTCGTTTTGGCCAAAATCTCGTCATAATACGGCTGGAAAGCAAGCCACCCCTTCTCCGGCGCCCCAACACTCTGCGACGAGAACTTGCACTCGTCCTCATCAATCAGCACCTTCTCATACCCACCCGCAGCAGCAGCGTCGGCCAGCAGCTGTGCCTGGCACGTGCGGTCCAGCGACAAGAACCAGAACGCGGCTTCATCCACACTCTGGCCAACAGTCAAGAGGCCGTGGTTCTGCAGAATGACAGCCTTCCCATTGCCCAGGGCGTCTGCGATGCGGGCGCCCTCATCGGCATCGACCACCACGCCGCCAAAGTGCCGGTACACAGCGTGGCTCCCATAGAACCGAAGCGAGTCCTGCGTGATCATCTCCAGCTCCCGCCCAAAGGCACTAAACGCCTTGCCATGCACGCTGTGCGCATGGCACGCGGCGTGCACCTCCGGGCGGCCGCGGTGGATGGCGCTGTGGATGGTGAAGGCGGCGGTGTTGATGGGCTCGTCGCCCTCGACGATGGCGCCGTCCTCGTCCACGAGGATGAGGTCCGAGACGCGGATCTGTGAGAAGTGCGCCGACAGCGGGTTGAGCCAGAAGTGGTCCGTCAGGATCGGGTCGCGCACCGAGATGTGGCCGGCGACGCCCTCGTCGAAGCCCCTGTCGGCGAAGACGCGGAAGGCGGCTGCGAGGTGCTCCTTGCGGTACTGGCGCTCTTCCTCCAGCGTGCCGAAGCGTGGGTAGCTCCGGATGCGCAGGTCGCGGCCGTTCTTGGTCTTGCCCAGGGACTGCACTGCGGTGGGTGGCGCCCTGTGGGGCGTGGCAGGCGTTGTGGCCTGCGCTTGTACGGAGGCGAACGGGCGGGATGTTGTGGTTATGAGACGGCGGCTGCAGGTCGCTACACACGCTGCTCTGATGGAGCCGGCGGGCCTATAAGCTGCTTGGCTGAGAAGACGATTCATGCTGATTGTTGTGAGACGTTGTACAGGCAAGACGAATTGGATTGCGGCTCATACAAGGCTCAAGAGAGCTATGGGGGTTCCACCGGATATATCCCCCCCACCCGTGGACATGCTCGGCACCTCTTTCGGCTCGGAATTGCGCGATCACCCCGCTTCTCGTCAGAGGTTGCCGCCACGGAAATCCGGGGTGATCGAGACGGATCTATTATGACTATGGAATGAGCCAAACGAATGAGATTCTATGAATTATAAAGAAACCCACTTCCTTATCAAGAAGGCAGGTCAACTTCGGCGTGTTTGGATTTTGGGGGATTCGCAGTGCTACTAATGAAGTAAATTCGGGCTTAGTTTCGTTTGTGTTGGTCTATTTCCAAGCAGATTGTGCTGGATTAATCACAGCCTCGATGTAGACGCTTGAGCAAGCATTCGAGCAAAAGAGGCTGCTCCGACGAGGGAGTACGCATGTAAGCAGTCCTATCTGGCAGGACTGAGGCATATCTTGGTCAGTTCGTACTTTGGTGATGTCGGCTGTAGTGAGATCGGTTGAACCAGGACCATGGATGTCTCGCTTACCTCACGCTCCACGTGTTGTAACTAACAATCAGTTTGACATGGATGTAAAGTAAATATTGTGGTCATGTCTGTTGCCAGGCAAAATTTGGTATCCACACTGTGGACTGTCGCTGATGCCTTGGCCCACATTTACCTATATTGGTGGTTGGTTGCCTGCAGGAGGCCTGGCTAAGCCACTGTATCTATTTAGTGACTCACCTAACACAGCTGCAAAGGATGCTCAGATGTATTGCTCTATGTGCCGCTTTGGAGGGTTTGCTTACGCCTCATGAGGTGATGGTTCCTGGAGGATTCTGACCCCACATGTGCAGGCGGCGTGGCCCTTTATTATGCCGCCTACGCCCAGCGTCCTGCCGGATGCTTATCAAGCGCGGTAACTGGTCTTGATACAAGCAAACGTGAAAGATAGGTTAGGCATTCTGCCGAAAGAGATTGACTGCAGCTACAACCTTCGTCCCACACGCATGCCCCCTGCTATATCCATATGTTCTGTCTGGTTATTCTTCCTCCGACATCCGGAAACAAGCAAAAGCAAGTTTCCAGACAGCCAAATTGACGGCCTTCCTTGTCAATCAGAATGAGCGACTCCTCGGTGCCGCGGCGCCCCAGCAGTGCCGGTTCCGACCTCTCCGTCAGCTCTCAGGATCCGAACGTCACGCTGAAGCGCGTTGGACTGCGCAAGGAGTTTGCCACCACAGCGAGCGGGGCATCTTGTCAGTTTGCCCAGACACACTTTGTGGTGTCTTCAGAGGCGTTGTGTAAAACAGATTCTCCTACTGACCGACCTAGATGTCCGCACATACAACCGAGACGGCACCAAGACAGCCTGGAGGAAGGTCGAGGAGCGATTCGACAACACCACCCCAGCATCCCGCGGCAAGCAGCTATACCTCGTCCGACACAACCAGGCAGAGGGTGAGCCTTTCCACTGGAGCCTCGAGACGGCCGATGTCGAGGGCGGCGACCTGGAGGGAAATGTCTACCAGGTCTCGGGTGACGCCGAGTTCATGGATTACCGGCCGAATCCGGTTCGTACTCCAAGCCCCAAGCCACGAGGCGCGGCAAAATTGGCGGGGACCAGGACCAAGAGATACTGATTCTCGGTAGGATGGCGTGCCTGTGCCCACTCTGAGCAACCCGGACATTCGAGACGTGAGTCCCTCCCTCGTCCCGCAACCTATCCTGCTGCACCATTATTTTCTTACAGCGCCGAATGGCTTACCCCTCGACATGACAGTACCTCGTCCTAGTACCCGAGCTCACCCCAGAGTTGGAGGAGACCGTTAGGAAGGTTGCAGAGTCTGAGCCCCCTCCGAGAGCAAGGAGCAGGAAGGAGGTCAAGGAGAACTGCCAGCACTGGGCCATCCGGGTGATGAAGAGGCTGGTCGACCTCGGGATGATGGAACCGCAGAAGGTGGTTGATTGTCAGAATCTCTTGCAGCCTTTGCGGAAGTAGAGCAGGGTATATGTTCAGTCACTGTCAAGCATCCTGGGACCACTTTACCCAACCTAATGTTTACTACACAAACAATACTTTACATCATCTCAAGGGCTCTTCGCTTGAGATTAGTATGACTTTGGTCTAAATTCTCTGCCTTAAACAACAAAAGCCGCAGCACTCACTACCGGCACCTCTCTCACCGGCCTTCTCTACAACACTCTTCTGAGACCGCCTATTGGGTACTCTTGATGCCATTCATTGCGATCCCTTGAGCGTTGTTCTGCCGTAGTGAAGCTAGTACGGGTCACTCTGCCAGGCAGCACTAGCATCCAGGCGGGTGATCGTCGGTCCATGAGCGCAGTTTTCGACCGTTTTCTCCTCCCCATCGTCTGCGCCACCATCATCACGAGGTCGGGCCAAAAACAGCGTCAAAGGCGACCACAACGCCTTCCACCGACCGCAAAGTTCTCGGTCGCAAGAGCACCAGCAACCACCAGTTGCCTGACCACAGCAACGTAACAAACACCCCGCAAATAATCCCATGAGCTCGAGCCTTCTAACTCAATTAATCCTTTAAACAAGCATCACAATCCCGTTAATCATTCAAACCGCCACACAGCAAAAGCTAAAGCATACTAAATATAAGCTACTATAGCTAACAAATTAACTAGTTAATCCTATAATAATCCCTTATTTTTAGCCCTCTAATTTTGCTAAAAGCTTAAACTTAAGCTTTTTAAAACCCAATACCTAATAGCAACTATATAGTTATTTTAATATAATTTAATAATACTTAATACCGCCTTATATATTCCAAACTGCTGCTAAAGCTATTATTATAGCGTACTTTTTAATTAATATAAATGCTATTATATTTTTAGCTAAACAAAAATACAATCTACTTTCTTAGCTACTATTAGTACCTAATTATATAACCTTATAATTATAACCCCTAAGCTATCCTCTAAATTTTATTAAACAATAGGGTTACTATCAACAACCACAACAACAAGCAGTTGCTCACCGCGTACCACCGTCGTCTTGACCCTGTGTAGGCCACCAGTCGAAACGTCAAGAAAACACTGTCGGTAATGCAGGCCAGAAACATATGCTAGTCTCATGAGACTCTTGACTCACTTTAATGTTGTCAAGCAAGAGTCGACTTCCGACGAGTGCTCTGATGATTCCCGGGACCCACCAGGATCCCCACCATCCAAACGTTTTACTACGTGCATGTGTAAGGTGCGGAGCGGGTCAAGAAATAATACCGTCCTATTCCCAGTGGGCGAAGTTAGACACTACAATGGAATCTGATAATTTTCAATCCTTTAATTCCCGAGGGGCTTCGTCTACACTGTATAGTTTGCTATTTAATTAACCTTTTAATTTTCTTCCATTATTATATTTAATTATTTATTATTTGCAGAGGTTTTAATTGCATTTTAGTTTAAAGTGTTTATAAAAAGTTAATAATAGCTTTATATATTTATATTAGCGAAGTTATATATTATAATATAAATAGTATTTATAAATAGGTTTTTTATTAATTTATAAAGTAAAAGGGACAAAAATAATAAAAGCTATAAAAATATTTTCTTTAATTATAAAAGCTATTTTAAATAATTATACAGCTTTTTATTTATTAAAATGTTTAATATTTAAATAATAAAAAATACTAAACTATTATTTTTATATTAATAACTTTTAAAGTTTTAAAAAATAAAGTTATATAATTAAAGTTATATAGTTTTTAATTATTTTAAATTTTATTTTTTAATTTTAAAAGTTTGTTATAGAATTAAAAATCTTTACTACAAAAAGTATATTTAAAAAAAGGTTTTTAAAGTTTTTATAGCTATTTTTTTAAATTAAAATGTTTTTCAAATTTTTATATTATTAAATATAATTTTATTTTATTAGGTAATTAAAGCGTTTTAAAATGTGAAATTATTTTTCTTATTAATTCAATCTTTTATATATTTAATTATTTTATATATAAGTAAATAATATATAATTAAATATTAATTAATAAAGTTTAAAATATTTTAAAAAATATACTAAGTTAAATTAAATTTAAAGTTATTTTATTTTATTGAAAATTATAATTATAAAAAATAAAATTTAATATTAATATTATTATATTAATTATTTATTAAAAATAAGCTATTTAAAATAAAAAAGTTATTATTAAAAAGTTAAAAATAATTTTAATAAGCTATTTAATACATTAATAAATATAATTTATATAATTATTCTTTAATTATTAAATTATTATAATTATTTTTATTATATAATCAGTTTATAAATATAGAAATATATACTTTAAACTTTAAATTATAATAATAAATTATAAATAATATTTTAATATGTTTTTATAATTTCTTTATTTATTTATTTATTTAAATTATTATAACGTGGTTTATCAGGTGGTGTCCGATATCAGGTGGTGTCCGA
>LJJS01000194.1:0-23289 GCA_001447215.1 Diaporthe aspalathi
AGCAAAAGCTTATATAATTAAGGAGTGTTTACTCCTTTTCTTATAAAACCTTTAATTTAAATTTAAATAATATTTTTTTTTAAAAAAAATTAAATATTAGCTTAAAATACTTTTTTAATTTTTAAAAAAGCAAAAGGTAAAAAACTTACCTAGGGGTAAAAAGCTAAATTTAAATATTTTAAGCTAAAAATTTTTTTTATTAAAAACGCTATATTTAATTAACGGGGCGCATTTTTTAGTTTTAAATTTATATTTAATAACGGATCTAAGCCCTTATTTTTCCTTTATTTTATAACCTTATTAGTTGCATTTTATTTCAGTAGGGAAAGCAAAAGTTAGCAAACAGACTTCAGATATAGCGCTTTAGCGCGTTTTAGCAAAAACATAAGGTCTGAGTTTGCTGAGTCTAAGTATCAGTACAGTACACAGCGCATCTGAGACAGACTGTCCCAGCAGGTTGGGACAGGCCCCTTATTGGAGATCCGGTTAAGCGAGCCTCCATCTCCGACAACCAATCTGTGGGCGAGCTGCAGCAGCAGTACGTATACTCTGGACCCCTGACCTTCTCCAGCCACCTGCTTTCCGGCGGGCGAGAAGGTGGATTAAAAGCCGGGCTTCCCCTGTATCGCCTCAGCCTTACGGCATAGATGACAAGAGGCTCTGTGATCCTGGGTTGTTCGCTGGATCACTCGGCCTGCACCGTGAATTATGCCTTAGATATCCCGCGGGGGCCCACAACTTAGAATCCGAGGGCTCGCTGCTGCAATCTCACTTCATGGCCTGCCTGTGCTGAGCACCCGGGCAACAGGCATACAACAGACTTTGCGAGGACTTCGCACTCGTCCCTCGCCAGACGCAAAATGTTATCCAGACCGCTTCTTGAATCTGCTACCTCGCTGATCCCTACCTGACTAATTCTCTGTTCAGGTCAAGAGGTCGCCTCCCAGCCAAGGATCCAGCGGCAAACACGCAGACCAGGTGCGTTACAGCCCCCAATGCCGCCTCAGCCTCAGCACTTCGTCAGCACTCAGCTTCGCAGCGCTCAACGGATCCCGCCCAACTAAGATTCCATACCAGGTTTTCCGGGACTAGCCCCGTCCGCCCAGGCCAATACGGCCTCCCGTCATTTTTTAAGTTTGAGTTGCTGCTCAAGTGTCTGCGCCTATCACGACTGATTCCGCCGCACAGGCGCCGCTGGTGTTGCACAGGTCAAACCACCCATCATCTCACTTGCAAGTGAGCGGTTGCCCGCGGCGGCCCCCAGGGTTCCCACCCGGATCTTCAACCACTGCAGGTGCAGTTCTGGGGGCGCACGCTTCTGCAACAACTTGCTTCTGCGCATCTGAATTACACTACGCTGGTGCAGCGCCCCTCTATTAATGGAAACCACCAAGCCGCCAGACACATGTCCGGTTATTGCATCCAGCCACGTGGATAGACCCTTGGCAGCGTCACTATCTCGCCCCTCCTGCCCCCAGCCGGAGCCAGTTGGGAATGCACCGCATCAGAGTTTTCCTGCATCGTCAACTCTGTTGCCTCCTCTGATTCGACTGGTCGGAATACGAAATCTGGGGGTAAAATCCCTCAGCCTATCATCGTGGGCGTGCAAGTGGGATCAATCCTTCGGATGCTCATGCGCACATGATAGACTGACTAGATTGTAAGAATGGCGGCCATGACCGCGACTCACTGATCCCCTCGTAGGTAGTTGCGCTCTCCTGTCCAGACCCCAAGGTAACCCTATTCCCAGGCCCAGGCCCGGGCCCAAACAAGTGGCTTACAGCATATACAGAAAAAGGACCCGACTATTGTATTCCGCCCTGCGACTCTGTCAACATGGCGCTGCTTTCCTGATTCCTGCCCAACAGGAGGTGAGGCTGCAGAACGACTGTTCAGCTTTTGAACAGCAGCGGCTGCGCACGAGGCGTGCGCCAATCCGCGAGCAATGAACAGACATGATGAGAGGCGATATTTGACGCCCAGGCCCACGGGACCAAGTATTCGTCAGATATCTTCTCAGCATGACCCTAGTCCATCATCATTGTGAACTTTAGAACCGGGCACGACGAGACTATCCGGCCAGACGGCACAGCCGGGAGAGATCTCACCTTCATCGGACTTTCACCCAGCGGCCATCGAGTCTAGCAACCGAGAAGTCTCATCTGGGTTGACTGCGGGAAGTATTCCGTGTGCCGACACTAGTAAGATCCTCAGAACAGCAATACTTGCGCACCCTGGTGGTCTACCACTGATATGGGAATCAATGTGGACCATTCGGCGAAGTCCCCTCCTGAAGTCGTGTGATTGAATGCCACAAGTTTTGGTAATCACTCAATTGAGCATGTGTATAACTTAGGGTACCTACAAGACACTCGTAACTCTGGTCATCACCTGATCTTATAGCTACGGCGCTTATCTTCTTTTCCTCAATATTTAAGGCGTAAACAGACTGTACCGCCAGAGTCGAACCTGCTTATTATCACTTCACTCAGGCTCAAGCATCGCCCACGCTTGCATCACAGAGAACTAATCATGCTTCAAAAGCTTGATGGAAGTGATAACTACTTGGAACAAAGACTGCACAACTCCACTGAGTTCCCAATATCATAAGGCATTAAGACTCACTAGCAAGTGATTCACGATAGACCAAGGCACTCAAAAAAGAGAGGAGTGACTTTGGCCTGTCCCCATGGTAATCCCGATTACTCAGACGTTTTAACGATAACACCTTGTGTCGCGCTATCATTCATAGACAAGTATATGACTCCAGATGATGACATGAGGTAAGCGTTAGTCCATCAGATAGCCCGTAGCTACCGAGAATTCCATAAATCTGGTATGATCATAGACCGAACAGGAGTTCCGGACGCGTAAGCGCTGCGAGGCCTCTTCGCGTTGGAGGCCGACGTGGTGCAATATCAAATCCCGACTCAAACGGCGACAACATACATCAGATCAGAGTCAGCGGGAACCTGTCCATATCCTTGGGGCCAATTTATCGCATGCCGGCCTGTTAATGGGCCGGCGCCGGAGACAGCCAGCCCCAATTAGACAGCCGCGACGGGATCCTTCAAGACGCTGGAATGAAACTTGACATTTTCCACCAACTACTTGTGCTACATCAATGTGAGCATCACATCCTTCATTGCCCCATACCGACTTTGAAGGTCAAAGTAATGCAAATTAGCATGGAGATTTGAAGGATCGAAAGGAACGGGGAGGATGATGGAAGAGAAGGAATGAGCTTACAACTGCGGGCGGGCAACGGGCCTCCCAAAACCCACAGGCGAAGACTGCAGCCAACACACAAAATCATGGAGTCCAAACAATGGCCAACATGCCAGAATCTATCCAAAAAGCGCGAAAAGCACATCGTGAACCATGATTAGGGAACATGGATACTTTCTGTATGTTGACCCAACTGCCCAGCGGGCCAGAATGCACTGGCGCGGATCAAATTCGACATGGTGACTTCTGCGAGGACGGAATCAAAACTGTTTGCATCCATGTTTGATATTAAATGTGAAGAGCTAAACTGGTTTTGGAAATTCTAGGCATGAATCCTTCGAGTCCGACTCTTTCGGTCCGGCGAAGCCGCGAAGTGTGGCCGGCTAGGCGGGAGGGCACCCATCGGCATGTACTTGGGCGCCACCCTGAATGAGAGTCGACACAAGTTGCATAGAAACATGACATGAATCCTTCGAGCAGCGCTTGGGTTACGATTCCCGTTGTAAACAATGTAGAAAAAAACAAGACTGAGAGTAAGCCCCACTGGATCCTGCGCGTGTTCGCTGCGCAGCCAACAGAGGTGCAATCAATCTGGTGCTCCACGATGATCAGTTTCTAAAGTTGTCCAAAATTTCCCCCGGAGGAGCTGAAAACCTGGGTGGAAAAAGGAAACTGATCAGAGCACCAAGCAGCAACACCATGGCGACCTTCGTACAGAGGAAGAGAGGCTAGCTCTTCCTCAGCACTACCTATCGGAGATGATTATGCACCAATCAGCCCTAATACATCAACAGGGAGAAGAGAGATGCATATATTTGAATAGTAATCCGGAATTTCGTGAAGAAGTAGGGGAAAGCCATCAACGAGAAATAGGGAGCATCGCGCGGAGATTGAATTGGGTACTAAGGCGAGTTGAAAGAAGACCTTGGAGCACTTCGATAGGATTTTTGTAGCATCTCAGACAGCGGGGAATTCTACCTAGAGAATGGACTCCTTCTAGGATGGCTAGGTCCAGGACCTGGCCCGTTGGGTTTGTCTTGTAATGAATGCAGCAGTCCATCAGCTGTTATGAATTGCAGATTGAGCTCAAGTGCTACCTGGGTCCTGGCGATTTTCCGCCCTGAGAGGTCGAATGGTCTAACAGCTTCCTTACCACTTTCAATGCCAAGGAGGGAGGGCTCCCTTGTCATATTTCTTACTAAGTGCCAGTGCTATTAAACGTAGCAAAAGCAATAGATTAAAAACATATCCTCTGCTCTGTGACCTGCGACGTTGAGGTTTGTCTTACTCCACTTGTTTGATTACTCTGCATGGTGCAACAATCTACGACTAACCGTGATCACTCAGAGGACTGTACCACCTTTGGTTTTGCAACGTGGATTGCCCCATGCAGAGCCTCTGGCAAATCTTCAAATTAGTGGAGTGATCCGATTCCTTGAGGCGTATTGGCCGTCTGGTTGACATCTCAGGTAAGAGGAAGATTGAGTCGCGCAGTTGGGGCACACAATGTCGAGTTCTTGTCCCGAGTCTGGTAAGAAGAGAAGAAATCTGGACATAAGACAAAAACACATCTATCATCAATCGTTACCGTAGAAGACTGAAAACATCCAGCGACCATCAAGGCCGCAGCTATAAGCGTGACGGAACCAAAAACAGCTCGACAGAGCCATCTAAAAACCCTTCGTGCATCCTCAAAGTTCGACACAACATCAGTGATCAAACCCTGCCAGCCCTCGGGTTCGGGTGTGTCGGGGCTACCTTGGTCAAGTCGACCTGGCTTTGCTGCAGTTCCAGCTCCTCCCATTTCTTCTCTATCCGCCGCGACTCTTGGAATAGGCCCAGCATCGGCAGCGACCCAGCAATAATGCCTACGCCGCACTCGACGACAGTCCAGAGGACTATTTTCCCCGTGTTGAACAGGTAGTTATCGTCCGAGCTGTACGCATCCGTGTAGACGGTGCGGATCAAGGACGCCATTGAAGCCCTTTTAGAAGAGTCAGTGGGTCACATTCCAGAAATCACACCCAAAGATGGGTACCGTATGAGACTCACACTACACCCAGGCCCAAGGCCGTTACTGTCAGAACCTTTGATCGCAAGCGCATCTGGGGGGTCCAGAGAAGGAGGGTCGAGAGGGTCGCCATTGCAAGGTCCGACAGGACGTCGAAGGCATAGCCGGTCTTGGAGAGGGCCACAAAGACGTCCGAGTCAATGCAGGAGCCGTTGCCTGTCCAGTTTGACTGGATTGGCCGGCACTTGGCCAGCAAGATGATGACGCCAGTGATACTCAGCAAGCTCACCACCACTATGAGCCCCCATATGACATAAATGTACCGCAGTCCCTTGGCGATGCCCTTCAAGGTGGTCAGAATGCTGGTCTTGATGAAGACCAAGTTGATGGCGTAAAAGACCTGCCAGAGGAAGAGGTACTACAGAGCCACGATTAGCATGCCTGGCTGGCAGTATTCTCCGGGACTGCTTCTCTTACCTTTCTCCCCTCAGCATCCAACTCAGGATTGAGTTTCGAATCTGGTGATCCGATCCCGACAAAGGTCCCGTGCATGACCATACTGTTGTGTACCAAGTTGACGACCAGCGCCGTACACATCAGGTAGTCATCGTTGCCTAACTGTCCCTTCCTGAATCGTAACCAGGCTCGAAGGCCTACGGTGTTTGTCGACAGGACCGTGAAGGCCAGGGTGACGCCGAAGATTGCGGCAGCGAATTTCTCCGGCTCCAGCACATCCGCCAGATACTCGGACGCTATGGCAGCCATACTGAAAAAAGTTTGCCCGAAAGAGAGGGTAAAAGAGAGTATGAAAGGAAGGTGTAAAGAACGTCTGGTATGCTAGGTCATCAATCCATGGGCCCCATCTGGTGGCCTGCCGTTAGAGAGAAGGGAGCCTCAAAGTCGGTTGGGGAGAGACAATCGACCAGGAGTTTTTGGCGCGACTGACTGGCCTTACATGCTACGCCCAGTCGCTTAAAAGAAGGGATGAACAATAGGGCCCCTGGTTAAGGCCCGGGCGATGAGCATAAACCAAAGGGATATGATAGGGAGGTGGAATCCACCTTAGAGTGCAACGCCCACATCACGCCTATATTCTTAGGGAGACGCTGATATCGGCCTCCATGCGGGGGGTTGGAATGTGCCCCTGGCATCGGTTTCTCCCTGAGTCTTATCCGACCAAGAAAACAAGGGTCTCAGCCACTCCGCGGTGCACGAGCGGTGTTCTCACCCTGGGCAATGAAGGGAGAGCGGCCCCTTTCACTGTTCATGCATTACGCGGAGGGCGAAGCTCCTGGAGACAGGGATGTGGTGAGTGGATCTTCGGTCTATATGTGTTTCGAAACAGGGCCTTTTTATGCCAGGATCACCCAGAGGCGCCCTCCAGATCCCAAGTAGATTGCTCGCTACTCAGCCTTGGAGATCGTGCCGTGCAGATGATATCGGGGCCCTGAACAGCCAGCCCTGCAAGTCATGTTGTTGAACACGGAAGCCACTTGAAGTCATTGTGTCGAATCATCTGATTGAGAGTGGAGAGATCAACGACTTATAGACCAGATCCCCACCCAAGCGCCTTGACACAGCTGAAGAATGGTATTCCTCAACAGCCCAAAACAGTGCAGAAAGCCTGTGAGCAAAGTCGTTTTACATGTGGAGGGAAAAGCGCTATTTGAGGTCTCCATTCTGATAAGAAGACTTGGGACATGCCACACTGTCCTGGTTGTCCCGGCTTAGATGGGTATGTAAGTAAGTACTTCAATATCATGTCTGCTCAGTCATTTCTACAGTGGGGTGAACAGCACGACTGGCCACGGCGCCCCACTTTACTGTATCGGACCGGGGCTGGAACAACCTTCGGGAGCTAGTCAGAATACAGGCAAGAAAATTTCCAGCCAAGGTGCCTCTGGTCTTGCTCTCAGTCTAGAGGGTTCGCATGCATTGTGACAGGTGAACAACGATTTGAATTCGACAACATTGCAAGCATAGTATTTCCTGCATGATCAAAGAATTTGAATAATAGCATCCTCTCCTTCGACCCCCCGGCTCTCAACTACAATTTCCCAACCCTAGCCGTCGCAATGGCAACCGAGGAGGAGGTCAAGATAAAGTCCAAGGACTCAAAAAAGGACAAGAAGGACAAGAAGCGCAGCGAGTCCGATGGGGTCCACAAGTCCAAGAAGGACAAGAAGGAGAAGAAGGCAGACAAGGAGAAGCTCAAGGCCAAGGTCGCGGAGGCCCTCGACAACCAGCTGCAGGCAGACGTTGCCGCCTCGGCAAAGGCAGAAGACGACGATGACCACCCCGGCTCCGACGTCGACGACATCAAGAACCCAGAGGTCAAGACACAACTGGTGTACTTTGCCGTCCCATTGGCAGATGCCAAGGGGCACAAGAAGATCTACAAGACCATCAAAAAGGGTAGGTCACCGGCCGGCCGCGCGCATTTGCTTACATTTCACACACCCAGAAGAGAGCACCACGCAACGCGCCATGCCCAGTCGCAATTTCCCTCCAGCACAACCCCTGCCGAGAACCATTGCTAACCATCAATCGTTTTCCTTGCCACTACAGCCAGGAAAGCAGGCGCCCTCCAGCGCGGCGTCAAGGAGGTGAACAAGGCGCTCCGCAAGACGCCCGTCAAGGCGCCCGCCAACGCGGACCAGGTCCCCGGGATCTGCATCATCGCCGGCGACATCTCGCCCGACGAGGTCATCATGCACCTGCCCATCTACTGCGAGGAGCACAACGTGCCCTACCTCTTCGTGCGGTCGCGCCTCGAGCTCGGCGGCGCCGCGAAGACCAAGCGGCCCACCTCGGTCGTCTTCATCCAGGAGAAGGGCAAGGAGCCCAAGGCCGGCAGCAAGGCCGCCGCCGCCGCCGCCGCCGGGGACGACGACGACGGGGACGACGACGGCTCCAGCTACGCCGACGCCTACAAGGAGCTCCTGAAGCTCGCGCAGAAGGAGGCCGCCAAGCAGCTCAAGGATGTCCTGTCGGGTTAAGACGAGATGCCGGGGGGCGGGGGGGCGGAGACGGCCAGAATTTCGGCGACGGGGAGGGCGAGGGGCCATGGGTCACTAGGGGGAGGGTAGGTTTCTCTTCCGGCCTATGCTTGTGAGAGTCTCGGCCACCACCACAAAAGAAAAAGTCAGGATACCAGGCGTAAATGTTCGGCGGGCGTTAATGGGCGTACGGGTTCATACTTGTACTCAAGTGGCCGGGTGCGGGTAGTGTGTTTTTTGCGCTGTTTAGCATTTTCGAATCAAGCAGCATTACCAATGAGCTGAGAAGCGGCCCTCTACCCTCGACTGCGACGAGTGGCCAACTGCCACATGAACGATTCTTGAGAAGGCCAAGCTGTCCTGGAACCCGCAGTTTCGCGACACGCCCGCGACGCGCACCCGCGGCAACCATGCATGGCTCATGTCCCACAAGTCCAGATTGGTCTGCGTCCTCAACTCCGGATCCAGTGTTCTGAGTTCGGACGCCGTCCAATGTCCTACCACTGGGCCTCTTATCCCATATGGGGCAAGAGCCCCACCAGCGGACTGAGAGAGGTGAGGTGAAAACAAACCTTACTCAAGGTAGCCCCTTCAAATGGGACGAAGCGCATGCAGAGGTGGTGCTGATATGGGAGTGAATTATTCAGCTTGTCAACGCGAGGATTTCCTCTATGCCTCGGAGGACTGCGACTCTACGCTACTAGACGTCGACATTCATGCCAAAATCAAATCGTACAATGCCCCCAACTCCTATGCCTCGTCGTCACCAGATGGCGGTCCAACCTAGTTATGATCCCATTACCCCCTTACTCGAAGGGGTTTGTTCGGGTGCCCCACCAGGTCAGGAAGGTTGCCAGTCCGACAGTCTCGAAAGCCTTGGCGATGACAGAGATACCGACGGTCTCGAGGGCACGCTTCTCCTGGAACACCTGGGTAATGAACTGCGATCGACAGCATATCAGCAACGTGTTCATGTTCATGCTTGGAAGAACGGTCTGTGGGCCGGGCGAGAACTCACGGTTGGGGCAGAGGTGGCAAGGAAGATCAGGCCGCCGAGGTAGGCTGCGCCCTTGTAGGACAGAGTTCCGGTCGCATTGATCAGGGCTCCAACACCGTAGCTCTGCAGGGCGGAGCCGACAGCCTGTGGTGATGGTCAGTCAGTTGATTGCACTCCGAGGCGGTCAGTCCTGAGGGTTGTGCTCACGGTTGTGCCCCAGGCGACGGCGACGTTGGTAGCCTCCTTGGACTGGACGAACTGCTCGTTCGAGTTGGCGCGCTTAGCGCTCTGGTAGGCCTGACCGAACAGAGGGGCGAGGACTGCGGTGAACGATTAGCGTCTTGTGGCTTGGACACAGGAAGGAGGTGGGGTGCGCATGCTCACCGGCTGTCTCGACGGTCTGGTTGAAGAGGGCGCCTAGGGCAATGGCCGAGGGCTTGACGGGGGGAAGGTCTGCAAGAGTCTGGTTAGCTACCAACACAAGCACGGTCGGTTGATGATTGGACGCTCAAGGGATGTTTGAGCTCCCAGAGGAGTTCGAAGGTTGCATTGGTTTGGCGGAGAGAGAACTCAAGGCTGGAGGGGGTATGCCGAGCATCACCACTTACAGTGCAGAGACATGATGGTGGATTGGTGAGGCTGTGGTGTTTGTTTTGGTCGTTGAGAGGATAGATTTGATGAATGGGAATGTCAGGATTGAGGTTCACGATGTATGGGATCACGTATTGTGAGAAAGCAAAAGACGAAAGGTGGGTGGAATGGCTTTTAAAGCGGCAGGTCTGAGGTAAACGCCCATGATGCCGTTTGTCTTACGTTCGACCGTCGTCACTGGTGCCCCAGCGTGGACTAGTAAACCCCCTCCCCCCCAAGGATAATGAGGCAATAACAAACAGCCAGCCCAGCCAGGGACTAGCTTCGACCTCTCGACTGTCCCCCCTTCTCTGATTTCGTCACTGCTGTCTACCTTACCTAGGTAGGTACTTGGCCAGGTCCTGGTCGTTGGTTCCAGGCCGTTCTGCAGCCCTGTCCACATGCAAAATGCAAATCACACCCGTCCAGCCGTCTGACCTTGGCTTGTTGTCAACCAAGAACCCGGTCCTCTCCTTGCTCACTGCCCATTACGTGAGGCCCTGGAACCGCCCACGTCACAGCTAGGCCGTCTTTGACGCTCTCACCCCAAGGAATGAGAGGGCATAACAGTCTACTGCCCAGGGGCAAGGGGCAAGGGGCGTGGGGCAAGCAGACCAGAGAGCAAGTCGGTTCAATCGCCCGGGACTTGTTAGCACATCGCTAGATCAAGTTAGTCATACTTTTCGGGAACAGCCACGGTCGCAGGTCACTGGTCGCAGGTCCCATTTTCCCCAGACGCAATCGAGAATCGCATCGCATCGGCACTACGAGGCGCCCTAGCTAGTGTAAGAGGGAGCTCCGGGTCAGATGCGCGATGATGTCACTTCCCTTTTTCTCTTCCTTGGAGTAGCTCTCAAGCCGGGGGCCAGTGCGTCTGATCAACACAAGCCACAAATCTTGGAAACGCCTCAATTGGCAGGGGGCTGCGATTATGGACGGAGCCAAGTCCTGTGGCGAGTGGTTTGTTTACTACTCGTCGAGTTGCCGACGTGTTGCAGCAGGACTGGGGCGTGTCCAAGTATGAGCCTGGTTGATGACCAATTTCACCAGCCGGTCCTCTCTCCCCTCTTAAAACTTGGGCATGGACGGACAAACGGTGGCAAGTTGGCCCACATCTTCATGCAGTGCATTTTGTTCTTTCTCATTCTCAATTTGCAGACCATTCAACTCACAGGTGGCACATTGGGTGCTGCACCCCTGGCGCGGGAGACTCGTGCATGGCTGCACCATCAGCGGCCCAAAACGAGCACAAAATGCTATTCGCTTTTCTAGTCGCTTTTCGCATCTTCTACACACATACACGCTCTCCATGCGATCCCGGCATGGACGCTGCGCGTTGGCTTCACCTAGTCTCAGCTCTACATGGTTGTCCTGTCAGAGTCGTTGACTCGTTGAGTTGTTGAGGCGCCCATCTATCCGCTCGACAAGCTGTTCAAACACGCTTCGCCTCGCCGGGCCAGCTTTGGCTGAGGCGTGATCCTCATACTACCATATGCTGGCCGTCCTCGCCCCCTCTCAGCGCTAACAGAGCACGCACATCCGAAACATACTGGAGTCCTTCAAAGAAGGGTATGAGATGCTGCAGGTCGTTGTCTGTTGGGTCATTGATCCAGCCTTGTATCGGGATTGCGTTGTCTGTGGGCATATCAGCCAACTGCTGCCAGGGGATTGAGGGACTGGCCCGTCGCTCCGGGAGGAGACAGTGAGGGGGGCTTCCGACCACTGACCTTGATGGAACATGTAGCTGAGCGGACTGTTGTCCAGGATCATGACCTTGCTCAGATCAGGCTCGACAGCACTCAGGTCCTTGATAAAGGCGCCGTGTCTGAAGGTACAGTGCTGGCGGTAGTACCGTGCCGAGAAGAACTTCCTCTCCGATTCCAGCCAGTCGATGACCGGGTCAGCATATTCCTGGACCGAGGCCGTGAACACCACGAGATTGAACCACTTGCAGACCTGGTTTTGCCGCGTCAGTAGCCTCCCCCCATGCAGTTGCCGCGGCCAAAACAGCAGCAGCAGCAGCAGCAGCAGCAGCAGAAGACAGCGGGCCGGCACTCACCCTTCGAAGGAAATCGTCGCAATGCGGTCGCTTATGGACGTAGTATAATATAGGGTGTTGAGGCCCGATGCTGGCTTGCCCACCAACGCCGACATACGTCGTGTTCAGCTTGACCTCCACCATGTGCCCCGTGCTCATCCTGCCGCCTTTTGACATGCTGTGGATTAGCGTCTCGTCCAAGTCAAGGATCAGCGTCTTCTGCGGCGTCTGCGCGTCGGCGTCTATGTTGATATACGATGGTTGGCGTCGTGGGATGAGCGGTCTCGGGGGTGCTGGAGTCTTTGGGTACTTTGTGAGGGCGCCGACGGGAGACGTGGGCGACTTCAGGTGCGCCGAGATGTCTTTTTGCTGCTGGCTGCCAGGTGTGCCCCGGCGAGAGCTGGCCGACTGCCCTTTTTTGTGTTTGCGCTGCCTGAGAGATTCCTCATTGTGCAGTTTGATCCGTATAGACCGTCTCGAGGGGCTGATCTCCTCGGAGCTTTGTAGAGACTTGGATCGTGGGTGCCTGCCGCTGGACTCCCTGTCCATCTCAGACTCGGACTCGCTGGACAGTCCGGATGTCGAGGAGCCCGATGAGGGTATGGGTCTCGTTGTCATGGCTTTCCCTCGGCCTATGTTGATGGTTTCGCCTCGGGCCAAATTGGCGCTTTCTTCAAGCGCTGCTTTCTCTTGCATGGCCGCAGTCAACTTCCGCGGATCCGCGTGGTATGCGCCAAAGAGTCTTTTGAACAGTAGCCAGGGGGCGAAGTGTCCGTGTTCGTCGTAGAGGCAGGCGACCAGGTAGACGCCGGGTGCAGCCAAGGTAGACATGACCCAGCGCAGCGAACCGATGAAGGCGCTGAGGATGCGCCCGGGGATCAGATGCCAGGGCGACTGTCTTATGCCGGAGTCCTTGGGGATACTTCCCGACAGCAGAGGGGTGTTTTCATCGGTCGGGGAGCCAGCGTGCTGGTGGGCTTCGGGTCCCGCGGACCTTGGCGTCTTCTCGTTGAGGTCTGCGGTTGAAGCTTCCTGCCGCTGCTGCTCCTCCTCCGAGGTGACGGTGATGCCCATTGAGCCAAGGGAGTTGGAACGCGAGGGGCCAGGGTTCGAGGAGGGAGAGACGCGGGAGGAGACGAAATTGAGGGAGTTCATGGTTCTGTCGTCGCCGGTCGAGCCATCAAGAATCGCTGGGCGGCAGGGCGAGGGCGAGGGCCAGGGCGTGGGCGTGGACGTGGACGTGGACGTGGACGTGTAGCTGGGGCTCCTGAGAGGGCGGCCTGGTGGGTAGGGATGGGAGCGTGAAGAGTGGGACCAGAAAGTCGCAGACGTCTAGTTCAACGTTGCCGCTGCTGTGTGGGGACAGCTATCTCGGTGTGCAGGCAGGTGGCAGACGAAGAATATGGCCGGTGGCAGCAGTCGACTGCCCTCGCAGCAGCCGAGGGTGAGAGAGGTCGGCCGTTGGGCAGGAAAAGGGCAGGGCAGGGCAGGGCAGGGCAGGGCAGGGCAGGGCAGGCAGGCAGGGAACAAGCGGGCGGAGGTGGGTGATGGGTGGGTGAGTGGTGGTTGAGCGGTGGATTGGATGTCAATCGGTTTGTCTCTGCCTCTGCCTGCCTGTTAGTTGTCTTACCCCTTCGAGCTCCGTAGCGTGGCGTGCCGGAGTGGGTGGGGCATTGGGGCGGGTTCGACAGGTCGAATGCGACTCTGGACCTAGAGCAGACAGAGACAGAGACAGGGGGCAGCAGGCCGGGTGGCCGGGCTCAGCCCAGGGCCCGTGACTTGTTGCAGTGGTGTCTGGAGCGGCTGTCATTGCAGGGAGGCAGAAGGGCAGGGCAGCACCTGGGCGGTATACTGGTGGTTCCTTGCCGACATGCTTGGTGGCAGGTACTTTTGATCAGATATTTTGTATGATCTATTTACCCAGATATCAACCCACCCAGGTATGTGATTCACGGCAACGCGAAGGCGAACAACTTGTACGCAGGCCAGATAGATATAAGCAGATTAACGATGCGTCAAGTCGGTGGTGCCAATAGATATGTAGTCACATTTCTGCTGTGCCTGGATACTATAGTACCTAAGTGTAGTTATGTAGCCCGTATATATTGTCTAGTATCGTTCTCCACACCGAGCCTGGGTCAACAGGGCGGTAAGTCTTTAGGACAATATGCTAATTACCTAGGCATTGCTATGTCCCTGACAGTTCCTCCATGCCAGCGAGATCGATCTCTGGTCTGGAGGAGGATTGCCATTCCGGTCGGTCACGCCGGACCACTCGCCAGACCTAATACCATTGAGCAGCTTCTTATTAGTGCATGCGAGGGTGCGACGCGGGTAGGCCGGGCACGCAACCCAGTCCCTGGAGAACTTGCCCCGAGTACAGATGCCAATGAGCAGTGCATGATCCGCTGAATTGTAGGCCTGCCCGGCCACGGGCTGGGTGGTGGTGGGTTGTCCCGCACCTTGTGACAACAAGTCCCACCACCGCCACTGCAGAACAAACCCCACGTCAACTGCCTGTATGACCTATGGATCTCTACCTAGGTAGACACCTAAATAGGTTCAACACGTAGATGCATACCTAGGCACACACAATACTGATGTAACCCTCACCTGCTGGTGCTGTCGATATGCCAAACATACCTGCCCAGGTACATACCGCTTCGGTCGGTACCTGGGTAGGTACACGTGCAGGTGGTGTAGAATACGGCGCAGGTGACGTGGGACCGTCTTTACGCCATTCACCCGCCATCTTGCATGTGGGGTATGGACCGTATTGGTCGGGCCGCTCACTCATTCACACTCACTCACTCAGGCAGGCTGCTTATCAGTGCCCAATAGCCCACAGCACCCTGCTTTAGGTACGCGGCTGCGCCCGCCCTCATGACCGCTTGTAAGTGCAGGTGCCTCTTCCTACTGCACCTTGATGACCTCGTCTCCTGTCTTCCTCCAGTTTGTTGTTCTCCCACCAGACACCATACCTACCTAACTGCCGCCGCCGCCGCCGCCGACCTCCCCATCGACTCCCCTAGATCTCCTGGATCCCACTCCACCATATACCGTCTCCAAGAAACCATCGTCGCACCTAAGAGACGGAACAAGCTGTGCTGTGATCATTTCCGTGCCCAGACATGTCCTAAGAGAGACTCCGTCGACATGAACTCCCCCGCCATCCGCTTCCACCGCTACCCTCCCAACGCCCTCCACGGCCACCGCCATCACCTCCGCCCCGCCTCGTGCATTCTGCCCTTCTCCTGTCGCCCTTGAGGATTTGGCGGATTGCCCAACTCGGCAGTACTTCCATTTCCCTCTCCGGTCCAACCCGACGCACATACCGAGTGTCACGCCGACCACCAAGGAAACGGCGCCTTCAACATGGCTGCCTTCTTCCAGTTCTTCTCTCGTTCTGATATGTCCACGCGCCTTCTGCGCTATGCCATGACCAGGCTGGACATCTTCGAGGACAACGCTCTTGATCCAGGCAACCTCGATGCCGCCCTCGGCCTCAGGAACACCTTTGACTTTAAAGATGTCGGTCTCAAGGTCGAGGTACGGCTGCCTGCACCTGGTTCCCCCGCTCCAGCTCTGATAAGTCTTCCCCAGACAAGAGTGCTGATTTGTTTGCTGTAATAGAAAATAAGGAAGCATCTCAGTCTGCCCCCCGAGTACCGAATAAGGAATGCAAAGGTCTCGCGCCTACAAGTTACCGTAGATCTGGTTTCTAGTACCATTCAGGTCACCGCCTCCGGTGTTCGTATAGCCCTGGTGGTTTTGACGAGTGACCAGCTTGCTGGAAACTCCAAAAACACGGAGGCGCCGAGGTCCAGTCCTGATCCGATTCCCACGGCTGCAGATCTAGCTCAGTCGTTTCTGGAAACCCAGCCGTCCAGGGACAGGAAGGCTTTGGAGGAAGCCCTGGCCTCCGAGAAGACAGACTTGGGCGCGTCTGTGTCATCCAGTGAGGACAGCAACGAGGAAGACTCAACATATGGAACCGGCCAAGGGCTCACTGTACCAACCGCCATAACAAAATACCTGCAGGGTTTTCTCGACCGTGCGGAGGTCAGTATAAGGGATGTTGCCCTACAGCTTGAGGTCGATGTGCCTGTGGACCACAAGACCTCCGAGACGGAACCCGTCACTCTCCAGGTCACTCTCGACGAGCTCGAGGTTGAAGGTGTCACGACTCAAGCTCGACGAGATGGGGCCGGCACGCGCATCGTGCCTAAAGATGGCAAGCGTCACATATCACTCAACACGATACGAGCCTGCCTCATCTCGGAGGCTGACTCATTATCCAACCTTGCGAGATCGCCTTCTCTGACTTCCGCCGCGTCGCGGTCTCCGATAATCACTGCGAAGAGCCCGCCATCCAATCTGAGGCCCTTTCGGATCGAGACCGTTGACGAAGGTGTGCCGGGGCGGTCCAGCGACCATCACTCTCAGAGCGACCTAATACTACAAGACAGCGAAGCCGCGTTCAACATACCTTATGAGCTGGACAGCTCCAGCAGCCCGGTGGGCCAAGATCGGGAACCCACTTCGTCCTTGTCAACACCGAGAGCCTCCATCTACCATGATTTTGGCGGGCAGCATGAGGATGGCCCCGTCATTGTGCTGGAAGACGCGGAAGAACCCCATCGCTGGCCATCGACATCGGGTGGCCCGGAGAACGACGAGGGGAGGCATGGCGTGAACATTACTCTCGAGAACTCAATCTCTTCTGATTCTGCAAGTGATGGTTCTGGTGCTCAGCCCGCAGATGATCTTGCGCAGTCGCAGTTATTTAGCCACGAGGAGGCAGAGAGCATGTATATGAGCGCCTTCTCGCACGGGGAACATCAATCGCTGAGGGGGGACTCGATGCCAGGTGCATGGAATTCAAATCTGTCGCCTCCAAAGGGCTCACCAGGATCTATGGGTGACAAGTCCCTGCGGCAGGGCAACAAAATGTCTGACGAGGAAGATGAGGCTAGGCAGCGAAGCTCCACCTTGGCCGAAAACCAGGAGCCGTCGACACCAAATCACCCATTGTCGCAGGAAAGAGAACACCAGGCTGAACTTGATCCGCATGTGGCACAGGGTCTAGCCACAGAGCCCAGCAACGCCACCACGGTAGACGAGACGGAGACGCAAGGGCCGAATAACATTTCCAGAGAGTTGTTCTGCCTGGCGTCGATATCCGTGTATCTGCCCACAAAGCATAAACATGTCCCAGTGTCAAGTGCTGAAGGGGCGTCGCAATTGGCCAACTCTTCCTTTCAAAATGTTCCAGGAGCATTCTCAGTCTATTCTACGAATGCAAGCACCCCATCATTTCATGTTGAACCGGAGACAGAGGCCCCGGAGACTGAGGATGAGGATGAGGATGAGGATGGATCGATCGAGATTGAAATAACTCCTCTAGAAGTCCGGTTCAACACATCCGTCGGCTTTCTCGTGGCGATGTTGGCTCGTCGGCTCATGGACACATTCAAAACATCTCAGAAGCCCCCTCAAAATACCAACAATGCGCCTGCACCAGCAGACGCCTCACCGAGGCCGGACATCAAGTTGTCGGTGCAGAAGTTATCTGTCCTATTCCTTGAGAAGATACTTGGCGTCCACATCCCGGCAGCAACGACAGCAACTCCGCGAGTGCTGGCCTTCGAGGCTGAGACGCTATTAAGAACCGAACTGGAGCATGTGCAAGTGATCTTGTCTCAAAAGGGCTCTGCCGAGGAGACCACGATCAGTGTTGACAAGTTCCGGTTTGGATACCATGATAGCGATATATTGTCTTTCGACCAAGAAGCACAGATGCGAGCCTCGGTCAGAGACATGTTTCCAGAAGCTGGAGCTGATGTTTCGGTCAAGATATCAATATCAAAGGAAAGCAGTCGGTTCGAAGTCAACACACTCCCGCTACGCGTGCATGTGGATTTGCAGAGGTTGGATGAGACATTCAGCTGGTTTGGTGGGCTCAGTGGTTTCCTCCAGATGAGCTCTTCAATGACCTCAAGTGGTACACCCGGAAAACCAAAGGTCAAGCCTAACAAGCCAAGAGGTGTGCGATTTGACATTCCCCCCAAGCCGGAGAGCTCAGCAGCGGTGTCCGAGAGCAAGATTGATGTAAGAATCGGTGGTTTGCAAGTCGGTCTGGACGGGAAACAGTGTGGCATCCGCGTCCGGACAACAGCCGTGAAGATGGTGAGCCGGGATGGCATCATCGGTGTCGGAATAAGCAAAATCCACGCTTCAGGTCCATATGCAGAACGACACCTTGGTGCACCGCCCGTCTCTATCACCCTGTCGAACACGCGCATCGACTATCTTCTTGCACCTCGAGAAAATGACTTGGATCGCCTTCTCGCTCTTATCACTCCCTCAAAGGGCCAATTTGACGATAACGAGGACGAGATCATGGTAGACACGTTACTGCGGCAGCGAAGAAAAGGCTCTGTTCTGAAGGTGACTTTGGACGACATGCAGGCACAGGTCACAAAATTGCAGCAACTCGACTCGATCCCTTCCCTAGGAGAGGAGCTTGCCCGTCTTGGAACTGTGGCCAAATATCTTCCCGAGGATGACCGGCCTGGCTTGCTGACACTTGGTCTCATTCATAACATAGATGCTTCAATGGATGTTGGCGGTAGATTCGGTAAGGTGAATGCGCACCTGACCGACCTGGAGCTGGCTCACATTGCCTTCCCTTCGCTCGCTGCCTTTGGGGTCAACACCATCAAAGTCGACAGAAACAGTATCGAGGAGCTTGTCGGTTCTACCATCGATGTAAGCACTGGGCTTCTCGCACAATCACCCGTCCTTATGGTGCGAGTGATAGGCGATGAACTGGAGCCTGCTATCAAGGTCAGGATGCGGAATATCAACTTCGAGTATCGCGTCCCGACGATCATGGATGCCCTGGGTCTGTCCTCGGAGACCACTCCTCAAGAATTCGACGCAATGTTGGCGGCCTCCGTAGCCAACTTGGGAGAGCAGGCGCATACCGCACTGGTTGGAAACCCGCCATCACCGTCGCCACGCTCGCCCCAGGGGGGGGCCACAAAGCCGACAATTGTTAATGTGGCTTTTCGTGACTGTCTGCTGGGGCTGAATCCTCTGGCGCTGACTTCCAAGCTGAACGTAGTTCTGCAGGACGCCAACGTTGAAGTTGCTCTGCCGGCGGGTGAGGATGTGGATGCCGTTGCGAATTTGAAGAAGGCGGCCATTCTCCTCGTTGATGACGTCTCGTTGCTTGAATCGCCGCAGAGTGCAGGGCCATCTAGACACCGCGGATCAGATGCCCAAAGACCGACAGATATGGTGTCTACATTGTGCTCCAAAGGCTACGTGAACATTTGCCAAATCTCTTCGGCAAGTGCTACAGTCAAAGCCACGGCGGGGCCAACAGGAGAGATGAACGTCGACGTTGAGCTTCGAGACGACCTATTGGTACTCGAGACTTGCGCCGACTCTACTCATACCTTGATTGCGCTTACAGGTGCCTTGAAGCCGCCGACTCCGCCTAGCAGGGAGCTTAAGTTCAAGACCGAGATTATCCCGATGCAGGACTTGTTGGCATCCATCACGGCCGACGCGTTCGGCAGGGCGGAAGGCGACTACAATTTCGACGATGACTTCGCTATTGCCCAGGATTTAGGTGGTGGAGACGACATGTCGGATGGCGAGATCGTAGGCTCAAGTCCTCTGGAGATCGAGCCAAAATACTTCACCAGTCAACCTGCTGTGGCCGAAAGCATCTTCGATGCTAGTTCCTCGTCCTTGTTGTCGGGCCGCAGAGCCACTCAGGAAATGGCTGGAGACACAGTTACCTCACAGCCGGACTCGCTCGTGCCTAGCGAAGATTTCGGCTCCAACTCGGAGATCGAGATCGATGAGAACTACTTTGGGCAAGACTTGACCGCGCCTGGAGAAGCACATCACTGGAATTCTGCCAAGAATAGGTACGACGAGGTGAAGAAAACCAGAGTGCCTAAGAGCCCGCTAAACGTCAGGGTCCGAGACGTACATGTCATATGGAATCTCTTCGATGGCTATGATTGGAAACATACCCGCGAAGCCATCACGAAGACGGTAGAAGAAGTGGAGACCAAAGCATATGAACGCCGCTCTCGAGCCGGTCGAAGGTCACCCGACGAGGCGGACTTCGACGACCAGGATGTTGTAGGGGACTGCCTGTTCAACTCCATATACGTCAGCATTCCGGCGAACCACGATCCTCGGGAGCTAGTTGGAGGTATCAACCATCAATTAGATGACGCAGAGTCGGTGGCAACCACCTCGGTGACCACAACCACAACGCGAACCATTCCGGGACAATTCCGGTCGAGAGCCAAGAAGTTGCGCCTCAACCGGAGCAGGCGTCATAAGATCACCTTTGAGCTGCAGGGCGTTAATGTCGACCTCGTCAAATTACCACCAGGGTCCGGTGAGACGGACACATCAATTAACGTTCGTGTCCAGAACCTCGTTGTCTTCGATCACGTGCCAACCTCCACCTGGAAGAAGTTCGCCGCATACGACTTCGATGCTGGCGAGCGCGAGCTCGGCGCGAGTATGGTGCACCTTGAGATTCTTCTGGTCAAACCGGTTCCCGAACTGGCAGCTGTCGAGTTTGTCCTCAAGGCCAACATACTTCCCCTTCGCCTGCATGTGGACCAGGATGCGCTCGAATTCATCGAGCGCTTCTTCCAGTTCAGGGATGAATCACAGATGCCATCTGACCCGTCTCCAAGCGATGAAGCGTTTATTCAACGTGCCGAGATCAACGCCATACCAGTTACATTAGACTTCAAGCCCAAGAGAGTGGATTATGCGGGTCTCCGAGGCGGGCGAACGTCAGAATTCATGAATTTCGTGATCCTAGAGAGGGCCCGCATGACGCTGCGACACACAATCGTCTATGGTACCACAGGATGGGAGCGATTGGGCAATACGCTCAATGACATTTGGACGCCAGACGTAAAACGCACGCAACTCGCAGGCGTTCTCGCTGGGGTGGCCCCAGTCCGCCACCTGGTCAATGTCGGCAGTGGCTTCCGTGATCTTATCGAGATCCCCATCAAAGAGTACAAGAAAGACGGGCGGATCGTCCGCAGCATCGGCAAAGGCGCGGCGGCTTTTGCCCGGACGACGGGGACAGAAATTGTCAAGCTGGGCGCCAAGGTGGCGGTCGGCACCCAGTATGTGCTCCAAGGTGCCGAGGACATGCTGACCAAGCCTTCGGGTGAAGGCAGCTCAAGCGCTGGCGAGGCAGCGCCTCTGCAGACAGGATGGGAGGAGGAGGACATGGAACCAGAGGAGAAGAAGCAGATCTCCCTTTACGCGGACCAGCCCACGGGCGTCATCCAAGGCCTACGGCACGCCTACAGCAGTCTTGCGCGGGACCTTAATGTGGCCAGGGATGCTGTCATTGCTGTCCCGGGCGAGGTCCTTGAGAGGGGGGCGGCGAGGACCGTTATGAGCAGAGCGCCGACCATCATCTTCCGCCCGGCCATTGGAGCAACTCGAGCGGTCGGGCAGGCGCTCATGGGGGCTACCAATGCCCTGGACCCGGAGAATCTTAGGAGGGTAGAAGACGTATGTGTCCACCCCTTGCTGATGGTCAAGGCATCATATGCTAACAGTTTCACAGAAATACAAGCCCGGCCCCGGAAGATAGTGGAGGCTAAGGTATCGAGGCATGTTTGTTGCGGAAGGTATAACACAAACCAAGAGTGCGCCTCTTCGATAGGAATATGCTCGATGAAGACGCGATGAAGACGATTTGGCGGCCTAAACTTCAGGTCGTGCCATAACTTGTGAGAGAATCACCTGGTATGGCGAGGGCGGATGCAATTGGCTCCTCGTTCCGCACAGCTGTTGCTTTACTCAAATCCGATATCCCCATGTTGTATTCTTTTTTATTTTGAGGTTTTTTCTTTTTGCTTGGAGCAAGGAGCCGGGGGAGGGGGGGTTCATTGCATACGACGGGCGTTGGAATATAGACTCAGACTGTCAGATCGATCATTGCACGGAGTCACGGTCACGGGGTTCTGGGACCTTTGACCTTCTCTCTTGTCTTGTGCACAGACAGTTTACGTAGCATCACATTAGCTTGCGGCGCACTCTTCTCGGCGAGTCGAAAGAAGGAGAGAAGGAGAGAATGTGTGCAGACATGAATGTAGGCACCAGTCGCTGGAACATGTCCACATTACAAGATTTTTTTTCTTTTTCGTAATGAAAACGGGCTCTCGTCTCCCCTTGCTCTGAAATGTGCCTTCCGAGAAAGAGACAAGAAAGATAAGGGGGTTGGGGAGTTAGAAGCCATCGTCTTTGATCCCCTTGCTCCTCTCCTCGGCCCTCCTCTCCTTGTTGACCTCGGCCCACCAGCGGTGAGTCTCGTCGTTGCTGGTGCTGTTGCCGTCGGCGTCCAGCTCGTCCCAGGGATTCGGGGTGAGGATGTAGTGTATGTTCTTGACCTTGTCGTCGCGCCAGATGGGCTTGTGCACCCCCTCCCAGCGCAGGGTCTTGAGGGCGTTGTACACGTAAGGGAGGGCGACCCAGCGGCCGCGGTACAGCTCGCTGAGCAGGCTCTGGTCGGCGAAGTCGAGGTCCCCCGCGTGGCCGTCCATGTAGTCGACGATCTGGCGGAACACGTCGGCGCTCGGGTTCACCACCTGCAGGCCGCCGTTCATGTACCCCAGCGGGCCGGCGGCCGGGTCGGCGCCCTCGGCCTGGGCGCGCTCCGGGTCCGCGTGCTGCGACGTGAAGGCGCAGTTCTCGGGCACCCAGTCCTTGGGGTAGTGGGCCTTGCGCAGCGGGTTGCAGACGCAGGCGTGGCCCGCGGCGAAGACGCGCGTCGAGCCCGGGCCGCCGCGGGCGGCGGCGGCGCCGTCGTCCAGGGCCATGGTCATGAGCTCGTCCATGTTCTGCAGCACGAGCATGTCGCTGTCGAGCTGGACGACGCGGTCGTACTGGGTCAGGCCGAAGGGCGTCAGCTTGCTCCAGCAGTCGTAGAAGCGCGGGTCGTTGCTGTAGTCGCGCGTCGACTTGGTCGGCAGCAGGTACTTGATCTTCTGGTGGGGCACCCCGCGCGCGTCGAGGGCGGCGAGCCCCTCGGCCGGGAAGGTGTCGGTGTACAGGACCACCAGCGGGTACGCCGACTTGTGCTTCTTGAGCGAGTAGTCCAGGGTGAGAAGGCCTGAGAGGTAGTCTGTGTTGGTGATGAGGGTGGTCCAGACTAGAGGGTTCTCGTGGTGAGCGCTGGTCCCGGGTGAGAGGGCATATTTGTCTACGTGAGGATAGCCTACCTCTGCTAGAGTCGACTGCTCTTTTACCGTCCGCCATCTTGATTTTTGGGGGGGGGTTGAGATGAGTCGTGAGTTCTGGATGATCCGGCTGG
>LJJS01000195.1:0-33278 GCA_001447215.1 Diaporthe aspalathi
GGGACGACGCGTTCCCCGCGCTGCCTGCGGCGCCCAAGGTGCAGACCACCATCTTTGGGTACGGCGGGGGCCGGGGCGTGAGGCGGGACTTTGGGGGCGGGCGGGAGACTGGGTTCTCATGGGGTGGTGGTGGTAGTGGTGCTGCAGGTGATGGCGGTGGGGAGGATGGGGAGGGAGAGCAGGATGGGGATGGTGCTGGTGGGGGGAAGAAGAAGGGGAAGGGGAAGAAGGGCAAGAATGTGCTTGTTGCTTGGGGTTAAGGTGAATTGATGATGGATTGGTGATTCCGTGAGGCTCTCGCCTGCCCTGGCATGGGGGGTTTGAGGCTGCCTATGTGGGGTTGGTTGGTAGATAGATGTGTGTGGAGATATATCACATTCGAATGCATGACTATGTCTACTACATTACTGGTTGCTCATGGAGACTGATAGATGTGCTTCCGCTATGGAGGTACGGTGGACTTCCGTAGCGTGTGCGAGGTCGTGGGGCGGGGGGGGAGCTCCAGGGGGTGTTGAAGAACCATGTCGGCGACGTAGACCACAGCATACCGAAAGCATGTCAAGCCTTCCATTCAACCACTTCCTCTCCCAGCCCCAAAATATATCAAGACTCGCTCTTCAACACAAAATCGACCACAGCACGGTTTGGACCATCCCACCCTCGCTGGGCCCTGATGAACCAGAGCGTAACAGCCGCAACGAAGACCACCCCAAAGACGGGCCCGCAATAATTCATGTTTGACGCTGTCGCAGGGAGGTCGGTCGGGAACGGCAGCCAGATGATCGCATACAGGGTGTAGAGGAGCCCGAGGGCGTTCACCGGCGCGCCGGCCCTCCCCAGGTTCCACTGCCCGAGCTCGAGCCCCCCGCCCCGCATGAGGCGGGCGTGGAGGACGCAGGCGAGCACGATGGCGTAGCTGAGGTATATCGCCAGCGACGAGAGCGACACGATGGCGTTGAGCGCGACGTACGAGCTGCTGCCGACGTTGAGGAGCGAGAGCAGGAGCACGATGGCCGAGGTGGCGGCGATGGCGCGGGCCGGGACGCGGGTCCTGGCGTCGACGACGCCGAAGTACTGCGGGAGTCCTATATGTGTGGGTTTCTTTCTTGTCAGTCCGGGCAACTAGGGAAGGATTTCCAGCTATATCCACACGGCGAGGCGATCGACGCACCGCCGTCTCGGGCCCAGGCCCACGTAAGCCTCGACACCGACGACACGACGCCCGTGTTGCCCGATATGCCCAAGACCACGAGGCCTAATACCATGGCGGTTGTGGCCTTGGCAGACCCCGTGGTGTTGAGGATGATAGTAACCAGCGGGCTGGACGAGTTCAGGAGAACGTCGACAGAAGGCATGCAAATCTATTTCCGGGGTCGTCAGCGTGTGATTGTGAGCAAAGCAGGTCCAGTTCGCCATAAAATGGACTATTCGTACCGCAAACGTGATAATCATGATCAAACCCAGGACGCCGTTTGTGAAGATAGCCCAGAACATAGCTTTCGGCACGGCGCGTTTCGCATTACGGGTTTCCTCGCCCATGTGGATGACACTTTCAAAGGCTGGAGGAGTCAGATGAGTTAACTACTGCTGTCATCCCAAACATATTCACACAAGACTGCCAGGAAGGGGTTTGTTGAACTGACAGCAGAACAGGAAGATATTCGACAATGCGCCCAGGTTCGCAGCCACGAAATAATTATCCCACCTGGACGACACGTTGCTCTCAAAGAATATGTCGGTGCTGTTGCGTGGCGACATGACCCAGAGGACAACGAGGAAGATGAACAGCACGCAGACGTTCAGGACGCCGGACAGCAGCTCGAACCACGGCACGAGCCGGAACGCGAAGAGGTTGATCCCGGAGCAGAATGTGATGGTGGCGAATATGATCAGTGTAGTGTGCCATCCTCCCGGCTGGTAGTCAGGGTGTGTGAGCTGGATCATGCTCTCGAGCACGAGCGTCTTACCGTTGAGGCAGCTCGCAAGGAGAGCCACATAGCCTTCGAGAAGAAGTGTCAGTAGGTCGGTCACTCAAAGGGTGTCGAAGGTAGTTAGAGCGAGGTTTCGTTGGGGGTGTCTGCACCCACCTGTCCACGTCATCCAGCCTTGCATCCAAGTGAGGAAACGCCTGGAGCTGGGAGGCGAGAAGTTCCAGGTCCAGTAGTACTGGGCGCCCGCGACGGGCTGGATGGACGCCATCTCGCCGAAGGTCGCCGCCTGGCAGAGGACACCCGCCAGCACGACGATGTAGCTCCAGAACCATGCCGCGGGGCCGCCGTTGTTCAGGGCAAAGTACATGTTCCTGTCGGACGATATCAGCCGAGAACACACTCACCCCTTGTAGGAGAATGGTGGTAAGTAAGCTTACGTGGCGATAGAGTACCATGTGCCGAGATAGACCAGGGAGAAGGCGAAGAGCTGTGGCGTGCTGAACAGCCGCCTCGTCCGGGTCTGCTTCTCCAGCATGCCTGCTCCTCCTCCCCGCTGAGGACCACCATCCCGGGCGATATCATCACTCTGGTCCGAAACGTTGGTCGATGCCACGTCTGGCGTGTCCTTCTCTTCCGTTCTGACCATTGTGAAAACTATAATATCATCAGGACTGGACACTGAGACGTCAAGGGCATTCGACCTGAGGGGCTGTAAAGCCTACCTAGGTAAATAGACAACGGTGTGAAGAATCAAAAAGGCCATGAGAAGTCTGAGGGGCGTCTGAGAGGCCCGCTCCTAGCACAACACGCATCGCACCCTTGCAGTGACTGCAGACCTCTTGCATGGCCGGCGAGATAGACCCGTCCCGGATGTGAATTCGTGCTGGGTGGGTCTTGTGACGGGCTCGGGGGTGGTTCCCGGGTTCGCCTGATCTGCGGTGCCACAAAGCTTCTCCGCAGTGGATTTTATCTGTGGATTTTTATCTGTTGAGGTGGAATTGTACAGTACAATGGCATGGTTGATATTATTACTGATATGCAACTGTGCACTATCGCCGTTGCTACCTAGGTATGGTCTGGAACATCAAGTCGAGTACTGTGAGCGAGCAGTTCCGCCGGGGCATGGTGTTCCACATCTCAGATTTCAGGTGTCCCGTCACGACCATTCCTAGCCTCGTGCACAGCGAATTTCTGCACGAGAATAGCAATTTCACTTGGCACAGCGCTCTCCCAATCCTGTGGCCTCAGATCTCATACAGCCTCGCCGTCATCACAGCTTGCATCCCGACGGTGGAGAACGTTTTCGAGAGCTTACCTGGGAATTCTCGGCCGAGATCGATGCACCGTACACGTTGGGGGCCGTGACTGGGGCCAGGCGGATGGGATTCCAGGCGTCTGCGCTGGACCAAGAGCCGAGCCAGGCACAGTCCCACGGTGGTCTGCGTAACGGGAAACCCAAGGTGCACACGGCATTCCGCAGCCGGACAAAATGCTTTGCAGCAGGCGGAGAGTTGTACATCTCGGCGCGGGCAAGGAGGGACGACGAAAGCGGCAGTGAGAGCGTACCTAGGTACGGAATTTGACAGGTGGTATGGTGCTTGTCACTCAAGAAATCAATGTCGAATTTGAAGACAACAGGCCATCGTCAGCTCTGCAGCTCATTATGACGTGAGGCTTTACACGTAATTCTATAGAATAGGCCCAGGTACTTCATCCCAAAGGCTTATTCCACACGTCAAGATGGGCTTACTCCTTCAACTGGCTCAACACAAGCCTATATATAGTATATTTTACAGATTCATCTTGTAGCGTGCACCAGCACACGGTAGCGACTACTTGGGGGGATTTTGCCTCTCTCCACGCCACATAGCTATACACTGCACCGCTGTCAACTCGGACTCCTCGGGTGACCCAGGGAATACGCTTCCGGTATCTCCATGTCTTCATCATCCATTTGAACGAGAACTTCACGTGTGGTGTGGTCACACGTCTACCTAGGTACAATTACATGAAGTTCTCCCAACTAAATTGACATCAAACTTGAGTTTGACAATGCCTATGAACTACAACTCAATTACAGCACAGAACATTTTAATATTTATTTTGATCGAAATGAAAGTAAGTAGCAATTGTCAAGAGTGGATTATTACTATGATGCCCTTGGTTGATAGTACCTACAGCCCTGCTATACATACATCACAGTAGCGGTATACGGCAGTTCGTGGTGTGCAACCTGATTCCGGGGACCAGCCGGCGACGGGGTTGGGGCCTATTTGGCAGCTGGCGAGACGGCCCGGACGCATCTGGTCCGCGACTCTGCAGATCAGTGGCGAATGGCGGGCGTTGATGTAAATTACCTGTCACGAGAACACAACTTGGACGGACAACTTCTCGGAGGAATGTATCTTGATGATGCCCCTTGCTATAGCTCTCTGAGCGTTTTCTTACAGCCATTGCACCCATTCGCCCTGGTTTGCTTTCCCGCCTGTGATATGATGTCGCTCAAGCGTACGCGGCGATTTGCGTTTGTGCATTGATTGATTGATGGTGGGCAACGCGAGGCTAGTTTAGCGTGTCCGTCGCCCTTGCAGAGGGGCCCGTTCCGAGGATGCAGGGTCTCGCCGCAGCAGAGCAAGGTAGGTCTCATCAACGATCCCATATAAATCGTGCAGAGCTGTTGTTAGTGAGTACATACGACTGCAGGCCGTAGCAGCTGTGTGGGCTACCCTGATCGACGATGGCCTGACCATGCGCCTGTCACCTCTCCCCATTCCTCCATCCCTTCCTTCAATTCCTGTTTACCCCGGACGGCATAGAAGGTTTGGTGGAGCCTGTCGGTGGCAAAAGGGACTGACCTGATTTTGCAGCAATTATTAGTTACTCCGTCAGTCCGTCCGTCAGTCCTCCGTCCGCCTCCGAAGGAGGGGCGACAAGAAACTCTCGGGATGGTGCATTTGCTCTTTATGTCTATGCACAGCATGCGACAGGTTATAGAGGTCATGCATTGCGACTCATGTCCTCGCTGATGACAGGCGCCGACGAGTGAAGGCTTGACAGGAGGCTTCGTTCTTTTTCCCGCAAGAGGATCGCTGAGACGGTGGTAGGCTGGGTTGTGTAGAGGTTGATAGATACATATGGGATAGAAATGGCCCCCAGGTGAAACGCTGGGTATTTGGGTTCTATTTTGGGGACGTCTCACGATGCAGTTTAAAGTCCGACTATCCGACGCCTGTTTCTTTCTATTTCTCGCTGCGTATCTGCTAGTCTGGTGTAGTATTTCTGGATATAGATCATCCGTGGACACTGCCAGATGAGCATGTCGTGGGTTCCGTCACCTCTGTTTCTGCCAGCATTTTAGGCTGAGCGGAATTAGTGTGTGACATTATCGTGGGATATTGTCATGCTGTGCGGGGTGTGATGACGGCTGCAACCAGTTATCCCAACCACCACCCTGCCACCATGGCTATCAGGCTGTTACACGTAATTATCCCTTGGGATCGTGATCTCTATCATATTGTGTCAAAGAGACTTGTTATCCCTTCTCCCTTGGAGTACACCCCTCCCTCGAGAGCACGGGCCAACATTCCAGCCGTCCGACAGCCCTGACGGTCTAAGACGGTCTAAGACCGTCAAGACGGTCGCTGCCCAGTAAGAATGTACAGAAACGTAGCCCGTCCCGCACATCCGATCCCTGCCCTCCCTCCCATTCCACCACTGGCATTCTTCCGCCGTTTTGTATCTTGCCTGTACCTGTTCGGAAAACACACCCGCTTTCTCACAGCCACCGCTGCCTCACGTCGTCGAACCATCTAGAGGGACCAGTTCCCCGAGTGCCCCCCATCCTATCCTCCCTCGGGGGTCCACCCAAACCTCGACCGACCCCTTTCCCACCAAACCCACCGAGCCCACATCACCTGTCATCCACGTCGCTTGACTTGCTCGCCAGCGAAGCGAGTGTCCTCAACTCATCGGCAGCGCAAGCCATCCCCTCCGCCGCCCTCCTGCCGCCGCCGCCGCCGCCGCTGCTGCTGCTGCTGCTGCTCCGACCTCCCGACCTCTGTCGATCCCGGATTTTTGCTTGCTTCTTTGAGTTTTGACGCCTCCCGTTCAGTCTGTGCGAGTCCTGCTCTGATCAGGCTGAGGCCCGTCCTTTGACGCGTACACGACTCGGCCGGACAACCAGAAACCAGAAACCAGAATTCCAGAACACAGAGCCCAGCCCTCGCTCCGACCCTGCGACTCGACCCTGCGCAAAGGCAAAGCACACCCTGTCTGGCCTGACCTGATCCGACCTGGCCTGACCCCGACCTAGCCTGCAACTGGACTAGCAGAGTCCCTCACACTTGGCAAAAACTCCTTCGAGCTCGTCCCTCCTCTTCTTCATCGTCCTCGTCAGCGTCAGCGTCAGCATCAGTATCAGAATCCTCTGTCCTCGTCCTGCTGTCGTCGTCGCTGCTGCTGCCGCCGCCGCTACTGCTGCTGCTGCTGCTTCCTCTTGATGGGTTGACAGGCCAGGCCATCCCGCCTTCCTTTGACCCGAGCTCCATTTGTGTTGGGGATTGACCAGCTTGACCGCCATCCAACCAACCCACAGTTCAACATCAACGAGCGCCTCCTCGACCCCTGGGACACGCAGCCCGACAGCCCACTAAACCCAACACCTCCAGCCGCCAACACCTGCTCCTCGCCCACACGCACCCGTACTCCCACCCACAAAGTACCAGTCTGGGATAATCGCCAATGACGATTATCCCACAGCCCTACTAGACGGCTAGATAAACAAATGATGCTGCGACGGCCTCCTGGCGAGGGACGGCATGTCGTCCAGCAACCAAACAACAGGAAGTTCTTCTGGGTCCTCGCTGCCCTGCTGCTACCCGTGCTCCCCCTCGTCGAGGCTGTCGACTACCGCTCCGTCGACGCCCAGCCACAGCCCCCGGCTCTCGCCTCGCCGTCGCTAGCTGCACCCCGCGCCCGCGCTGCCGACCCTCACCCTCATCACCACCACCCGGACCAGCATGGCAAGCCAGCCAGGCCCAGGGCTCCGGCCCAGCCCCACCACGAGTCTCCCCTCGAGGGCGACAACGTCATCCGCAATCTTGCTGCGACTGCGCTGACACAACCCGACATCGACACCCCGCATGCTTCCACCCGCAGGAAGAGGACCAACACACAGTCCATCAAGGAGGACCACCCTCCCACATTCAGACACCAGCAACAACAACAACAAAACCTTCAAACCTACGATGCGAGCGCTATCTCTGCTGCGGCTCCGGACCTCCCCCAGGGTCAGTCCGTCCGAGCCCCTTCACCATTGACCCCCGACAGGTCGATCGATGATTGGGAAGTGGAAGATTTTGTTCTTTTGGCGACCATCGATGGAGACCTTTACGCCAGCGACCGCAGGACCGGCAAGGAGCGCTGGCACA
This sequence comes from Diaporthe aspalathi, assembly GCA_001447215.1. Taxonomy (NCBI): domain Eukaryota; kingdom Fungi; phylum Ascomycota; class Sordariomycetes; order Diaporthales; family Diaporthaceae; genus Diaporthe; species Diaporthe aspalathi. Next base: position 7,361 of record LJJS01000195.1, read on the forward strand.
TTTCCCTCGGCCAGTCCATGGTCGAGACGAAGCATCACCGCCAGGTCAAGTCACCCGCAGATGCCGGCTCAAACACCATCTGGGACCAGAGCGTCTGGGCCATCGAGCCCACCGGCGATGGCGAGATCTACATGTACGCCCCCGGCAAGACCGACGGCGTCATGTCTACCGGCTTGACTATGAAGGAGCTCGTCGAAAAGATGTCGCCCTATGAGAACAAGGAGTACGGCCTGGTCTACACCGGCAAGAAGGAGACAAACATCCTCGCCCTTGACGCTGCCACCGGCCGTGCCATACGGTGGTTTGGGCCAACCGCATCCACCGCTGACGATTATCACAGCTGCCCTCGTCCTCTGGACCCCGTTGCCACCGTCGACTCCGAGGAGTGCTACGGTGGTACCATCACCCTAGGGCGGACCGAGTACACCGTTGGAATCTCAAATCCACGTGGGTACCCGGTAGCCACCCTCAAGTACTCCGAGTGGAGTCCCAATATCAAAGACGAGGACCTGATGCGGCAGTATTCCACCACATTGGACAAGCTCTACATCACGAGCCGCCATGACGGCCGGGTCTACGGTTTCGACTTCGACCGCGACGCCGAGCGCCGCCAATCCTTTGTCGAGAATTTTCCAAGCCCCATCGCCAGAGCCTTCGACGTCGTCCGTCCAGCCCGCACTTACAATCCCTACGAGGAGGACGACAAGAATGCAGAGCTTATTGCCCTGCCGCAGCCGGCGCTCCCGGCCAAGGATGAGCACGAGGCTCTGCTGCGGAGCGGTGCCATTTTCCTCGACCAGGTTGGTGGCAACTGGTATGCCATGTCAGCTCGGGCGTACCCTCTGATCACCAAGGCACCGGTCGCACTCATAACCGAGCTCGACTGGTTCCAGGAGGACGAGGATCTTGCCCCATCCCGGCTTTCTGAAGTTTTGGTGGGCCAGCATTTCCTTGGCAAGCCACGGACCAGACCCCGGATCCCACTCCTGCCAGGGTCCTCAAACTCGGCAGGGTCCGACCTGCCCCAGCTTGACGCCCCTCGGCAGGATCACCCGGACGTCCCCACTCTCGCGACTGATGCTCCCAACCCAAGCAGCACTGTCATTGAGAGGGTCAAGAAGCTCCCCCAGGAAGCCGCCAACAGTGCCATCGAGGCCTTCACCAACCCCTTCGTCGCAGTCCTTTTCATGAGTGCTCTTTTTGTTTACCGCCATGAGATCATTCGCCGTGTCAAGGGAGTCCCAAAGCAATCTGTTCGGTGGACCAAGGGTGTTCTCAAACAGCAAGGCTTCAACGTTGATCTGGATGACGACTCATCGGATGAGACGCCAGAGACGCAGGTCGCGGAGAATGATGAAGGGATCGAGAAGCTGGCACCGGAACAGGTCTCTGCAGGAAGAGAGGCAATTGCCATCGCCGACGATCAGTCTCCCGACTCGGCGACACCCAGGGCGCCCATCGAGATCACTGCGCCCATCCCGGCACAGGGTGATGGACCGGCGGATGTGGTGCAGGCTGCCCCCGAGGTGAAGAAGAAAAAGGCGCACCGAGGTCGGCGTGGTGGCAAGCAACACCGCAAGAACAGGAAGGGCGAGAATGGGTCGGCTGATGACGAAGCCCTCAACGATGTGGAGGAGGCAGTTAATATGGCCAAAAAGCTGGGCGAGACGGCCCGAGGACCTGAGCCCGATATCCAGACGGTGCCCGACGATGTTGGCAACGTGTCCGTGCCGATTCTGAAAATCGACGAAAGCCTTGAGGTAATCCAGGAGCAGCAGCTTGGTACGGGAAGCAACGGCACCATCGTCTTCGCCGGAAAGTGGCAGGACCGGCCGGTAGCTGTCAAGCGTATGCTGCGGTCCTTCTACGACATTGCCACACGCGAGACGCGGCTCCTCCGCGAGGTCGATCTGCACCCCAACGTCATTCGCTACTACGCCCAGCTGGAGCGCGGAGACTTCATCTACATCGCCCTCCAGTTGTGCGAGGCATCGCTTGCGGACGTTGTGGAGAAGCCGTCGCATTTCCGTACCCTGGCTGAGCTCGGTTCCAAGAACCCGCTTGGGGTCCTCAAGCAGATCACGAAGGGGCTGGATCACCTCCACTCTTTGCAAATTGGTCAGTAAAAACCCTTTCTTGTTGCCCCCCCCCCTTGTGGGTATCGACCTCATGTGCAAAGCCTGACACCTTTGCTGACACTACCTAGTCCATCGTGACTTGAAACCGCAAAACATTCTCATCACTACTGACATGGACGGCGAGCCTCTTATTCTGGTGTCCGACTTCGGACTTTGCAAGAAATTGGAGAATGGTCAGTCGTCTCTCGGGGCGACTACCGCCCACAATGCTGGCACCGCCGGCTGGCGGGCTCCTGAGCTTCTGCATGACGATGACGCGTCGACTGGCCCGATGCTTGTAGACGCGAGCTCCACGCATAGTGGCACTGCGAGCAGCAGTCAGCAGCAGGGTGAGAACCGGCGTCGTGTGACGCGGTCGATCGATATCTTCTCGCTTGGCATAGTGTTCTTCTACGTCCTGACGCAGGGCTCGCACCCCTTCGATTGTGGCGGCTCTTTCATGCGGGAAGTCAATATCCGCAAGGGGACCTACAGCCTCGATAGGCTCGAGGTTCTAGGCGAGTACCAGCGCGAGGCTACCCACCTGATCGAGAGGATGATCAGCGCGAATCCCAAGGAGCGGCCCAAGACCAAGGATATCCTGGTGCACCCCTTCTTCTGGTCGGCTGAGAAGCGTCTCACTTTCCTCTGCGACGTGTCTGACGCGTTCGAGCGAGAGCCGCGCGACCCGCCAAGTCCGGCACTACAGGCTCTCGAGGAGGGCGCCCACCAGGTCATCCCGAATGGAGACTTCCTCTCGCGGCTGCACAAGGACTTTGTCAACTCACTAGGCAAACAGCGCAAGTACACGGGGTCCCGCCTCCTGGACCTGCTGCGCGCGCTGCGCAACAAGAAGAACCACTTCCGCGACATGCCCGAGGCCCTCCAGGAGAAGATCGTTGGGCACCGCGCCATGGAGGAGGGCTATCTGCTCTACTGGACGACGCGGTTCCCCGAGCTCTTGCTGTACTGCTGGAACGTGGTCCGGCACGAGGACGTCGGGTTTGACAAGGATATTCAGCTGAGGAAGTACTACCAACTTAGGAGGGCGGATTGATTCTTCCGTCAAGCTCCAGCGGGGGTGGTGTGTAGGATAACATGGTGAGGAACAGGAAACGGCAATGTCGATGGGGGGAGGGTGTGGTATTCTAAAAGGCGGCTGGTTTGGTGGTTCGGAAAGGATGGGGTGGCGGGAACGGAATGATGGAACGGACAAACGCGTGGATGGGAAAATGTGCCCGGTGGAGGCGGACGGAGGGGTCGAAGATCAAAATGGTCTGCCCGGTTTGGGTTGTGTTGGACAGAATGTAGATCAAAGATGAATGTGCAATGAGCGATGTCCACGACATACATGTTGTTCTCATGAGCCTCCCTCCCTTCCCCCGACTTTCGTCCTCCCGCGCACATGTGTCCTATGTGCGTACAAACGTGCGGCCTTCCTCAGTTTGGCCACCGGGAAGCCGGAGGGTTTCCTCGAGAAGGTTCGATGACAGGGCCATTGATGGTCACAGAAAGTCCATCCAGTCACTCACTCGCCTTCGATTTTATTCAGGTAATGCAACCGGAGCGAGCTGCTGGATTTGAATCTATCTACCTAGGTACTCTTCTACCTGTCCATGTCTGTTATCTAGCGCAAGGTCCTTGAGCCTTTAAGACTTCAGGACTGTGTGAAGGGACCGCCCGCAGTTTCTTTTTTTTTTTTTTTTTTTTCAACCCGAGAGACATTTGTGCCCGGATTACGAACATAACCAGCTACTGGTCACGTATTAGTGAATGCTGGTCTAAACTGTTGAGAAGAAAAGATTGCGCTGACAAGAACTGTGGACGCGGTCCGTGTAGTTCGACATTTTCCTCGCAGCATAGTGACGGAGCGAGGCTGACAGTGAGGGATCATCGCAGAGGCGGGTACGAAAGCACAGGAAGGAATTGCTTGCACATGTGAAAGCTCAAGAGTTGAGCATTTGACGCCAAGGGCTCTCAGCCTTTCAAGACGACCAGATCGACCTCCACCTCGTCTACCTCAAGCGCAATCTCTATGTCTTCGCCTTTCTTCAACTCCCTAGTCTGTCTCAACTCCCCATCGACATAGATACCATAAGTGCCAGCCGGCAGCGTCTTGAGCACGGGGTGAATCGTGGTCCTCTTCGCATTCCAGGTCCTGAAGGTGGCAACCAGAGCTTGGTCTTCCTCGGACCATGCGCCTCTCAGACAGTCCACGTCGTCCTCCAGACCGACGTTGTCGATCCATGGACGACTATGAACTTCCTTGGGGGTCCAGGGGTGGTCCCACATCTTCTTCTGGCCGCCCTTGACGGTGAGACGGGCGTACCCAATCGCGCCATTGCCAGACACTGAGTCCATGAAGACAAAGTTGCCGTCCGAGTCCCAGCCTTGGTCGTTGCGCTTGTAGTAGAGCCCGCCGTCCTGCCAGGTCGGGTTCAGGTACGTATCCGCATGTTTCAAGTACTTGTCAAGATCCGGGGAACCGCCAACCTCGGAGATCCAGATGCCGATGAAGCCAAACATTGGATTCAAGAAACGTGGCTTGAATCCAGAGGCCGGCGGGGGGTTTTCTATGGCGCGCTTCAGGGTGGCCTCCGAGTCCGGATCGGCTCCCTCGCTCTCAACAAGGCGCCTGATTGCCGCGGCCACCGGCGCCGGGTTGAGGTTGATACGGTCCGGCAGACGCCGCAGGAAGCCACGGGAGGCTTCCTGGTACATGGACTTGACGGCGTCGTAATTCCAGGGCATGAACCCCATCGCCCTTTTCATGGTCAGTGGTCAAGGTTGAGATAGACGAAGAACGCTTGGGTGCATAATTACCAGGCTGAATGGGGAAGCTCTTCCACATCTATAGCCTGTTCTTGCTTCACCATATAAAACATCTTGAAGAGGCCGGCGCTCTTCGAGACCATGCCTTTCTCCTCCCAAGCTGCCTTGAATTTCGATACTACCTCATCAGCTACGTGCGTGCCTTTGACAGCATCGTTATAGCGCATCGCAATCATCTAGAGACTGGTTAGAAGCCGGGTATGCGCAGACACAGGGGCGAATTAATCGCCGAATTGATGAACCTACTGGGAACTGGTTGCAGACAAGGAAGATCATGTTGGGCTCGCAGCAGACGCCGAGCCACTTTCCGCGCTCCATCTCCTTCAAAATGGCGTCCTGGAGCGAGGAGCGCGTGTAGCTAAACTTCTCCGGCCCGAAGCCCCATGTCCAAGGGTCCCAGTCAAAAACGATAGCGTCCGGCTCGTCGAAGCTATTGTCGCCGAAAAGCATCGAGTATAGTGAGACCATCAGTAGGAGGTGGCCAGAATACTACAGATGCCCCCAACAAATGGTTAGTACAAAGGGAACAGCAGCAATACGTCCTCGGAGAATCACTAGGAAAATGGATGACTCAAACGTACCATGATATTTTCTTTAACCACCGGGTCTGCCCATGGCTTTCTCAACTCCTTCAAAGTGGGATCGCCCAAGAGGCCGCCCTGGCTGACCAGATACCAGTAGCCCCAGACCTCGCGGCGCAGCATCTTCTTGATCAGCTTGAGAAGCAGCGTCTTGAACATGGCGCGCATGGCCGGCAGGCGATGGTAGTGGGCAGCACCTGACGCATACGCCATGTGAGCAATCTGGTACCTATAGGACGTCTCCCAGTCCTGGGCGGGGTCCTGGTGGCCCATGAGGGACCACTCCCCGTCCAGCTGGGAGGCCATGTTGTAGAAGTGCCGCAGGTGGCCGCATTGTTCCCTGCTGAGCTTGGGGTGGTAGCTCAGCTTCCCTTCGAGGCGCTGGGGGAACGAGATGCCCGTGGACAGGCGGAGCGGGTCGCTCGAGGTAATGGTTTGAGTTGCTACTTGAGACATTTTGGACAGGAGTAATTATCACAAAGGATCATGCGAATGGTCACTCCCGAGGGTGACGATGTCTCCGGGAACACGGCAGCAGAACGCTTTATACGCGTAGCCATAGACAACACATGCTCCCGACTCCCGACATCTCGGGCTCGGGGGCCTGGAAGACGGACCGATCCCTGCAAGATCCCCGCAAAACAACTAAAATAAGCTGTCGATGCCAAGCTCCTGTTGTACATGCGGGCCGGGTCTATCCTTTCTCCACAGTAGACGGGCCTCGTGCAGAAGCTTAAAATCAGTCCCAGACAGGGATCTCTGCAACCACTTCTCGCCGAGGGCTACTATCCAGAGTTGGAGACGGCACACACATGTCGGCTTGAGCTTTTGGCAGCCGCCGTTTCAAGGTTCAACATGCTGGACTCCGCGTCTGGAATAGGACTCTTGGAGATTCCCGTCGACGGTCCGCCTGGGAAAGGGGTTTTGGAAAGGTCCGACCTGAGCCGTCTGCCGGTGAGGCTGTGGAGAGGTTTATAAACTGCACGATGGTTGGCTTATGTGTACAGCCTGTTTCACTAGCCTCGCACACCATCTGCCCAATTCTACATAGCTGATCCTAGAGGTTACCTCAGAAACTTTGATTCTCTCAGTATCGTTGTCAACCAACCATTATGCCTCTCAGAGTGCTTGTCGTCGGCGCGGGTATCACTGGGCTCGTGTCCGCCCTGAGCCTCCACAGGAATGGCCACAACGTGACGGTCCTCGAGCGGCACCCGGACATCCAAAACATCGGTGGCCCCATGTCCATCCGGCCGGCCGCCGTGCGCGTGCTCAAGCACTATGGCCTCGGCAAGATCCTCAGCGGGCACCACGAGCCGATCATCAGCACATGGATTCAACGGCGGTGGGCAGACGGTTCGGTAATCCACGTGCTGAACCAGAGCCAGGTCATGGAGGAGTGCTTCGGCGAGGAGGGCGTGGGGTTTGCGAGGCCGAGGCTGCAGTTGGCCCTGATGGAAGAGGCGCAGAAGAGGGGGATAGAGGTCAGGTTTGAGGCGAAGGTCGTTGGGGTTAATGATGATGCGGACAGCCCCGGGCTGAGGCTCAAGAACGGTGAGGTTTTGAAGGCCGATCTGATTACTGGTGCCGACGGTAAGTAATATTTGCCTTCGTTGCTCCTTCTCCTTTCACCCCTTCGCCGTCTCGGGCCCTCCAACCTCAGATATGAGTTTTGTCGTTACCGCTGGCAACACTGCTAACTGGCGCTGGTTTGAACGCAAGGTATCGGGTCGATCGTTCGCAGGTCCATCATGGATGAGAGCCAAACCAAGATATCGTCTCTCTTGAGCGCCTATATTGTCAGAATCCCCATTTCGGCTGTCCAGGGCGATCCAGAGTTGGCCCCTTATCTAGGGGCTGCCAACTTTTGGTGGGGACCAGGCCGAATGTAAGCAGTTTCCGTAACCTTGTACATCTTCTCTCATCTTCTCGCCCCCAAATCACTCTCACCTTCCTCAGCTTGTGCCTTCGTTCACATTTTGGACTATGTTGATCTTCTATCATTCATTGCTTCCACATGAGTCGTATTGGCTGCCGTTTGATAACAAAATCGAATTCCACAGGGTCATTGCTACAAAACTGGAACAGCTGGGGATTTTCGAATTACACTTCTACATCGACAAAGAACTGGGCGAGCCGGGAGTGTGGGAGAAGTCAGCGACAAATGAGGAAGTCAAGAAAGCATACGAGGGGTGGGACCCAGCCATCTTCAGAATGCTCGACCACTGCGACACGCCGAACTGCTGGGTGTGGCGGATCTCAGGCACCGCTCCACTCCCGTCCTGGACGAGCCAGGGTGGGAGGATCATCATCCTCGGCGACGCCGCGCACGCGATGGTCCCGTACGCAGGCCAGGGCGCGTCCCAGGGCATCGAGGACGCGGTCGTCCTCGCCGAGTGCCTGCAGCGCGACGAGGTCGACCTGCCCACGCGGCTCAAGATCGTCGAGAAGATCCGCAAGCCGCGCGCCGAGGCCGTGGTGCGGGCGGCGGCCGCAAACCTGTTCCGGGCTCACCTCCCCGACGGGCCGGCCCAGCGGAAACGCGACGAGATTTTGAGGAGCGGGAAAGCGGGCAACGGTGCGCCCACTGGCCCGTGGAATCCGGAACTCTGGGAAACGATCCCTGATGTTGATGGCGACTATCCCACGGCCGAAGCGTATATGAATGGCCACGATGTCCTCAGCTATGTGAGTCGTCTTCAATTATAGCTGTCGGAGGGCAGAAGCACTGACTCGTGAACAAGGCTCATAAAATCTTCGATGAAGAGGTTGCAGCTTAAATTTGACATGGCCTAGTTTCAAGGCGACTAGGCATAGGTTCGTGTCAAGACGCTCACGTGCACATATCAACGGGCATAACTCGAAATCAGAGTTGGGCTAGAAATGGAGGCTTGTTTTGTGAATTGTGTGGTCCATTTATTCTGAATTTCAGTTGGAAGAGACTTGTGGCTTGTGTGTGTCCGACGCCGGGAGCACGTATATTATTGTCCACTTGCTTGGTCAGTGAATAGAACCAAGCTCACTTTGCACCATGTTCGCCCCAAGCATCGCTAGGTTGGACCACTGGCGATCCCTCCCTGAAGGCCGGGCCCTATCTGTTTGACCTTTTCGGAGCCATGCGACTGACAAGGTGGCTGACGATATGGGGATGGGGTTTCACCGCGTAGCTCTCTCGAGGTCGTCCTCGAGGCTGTCCGCGAAACTCAACCCGCGGGGCTCGTACCCCAGCACCCTGCGCGTGCGGTCGGGCCTGGAGCGCGAGTTGGTGGCGAAGACGAAGCGCGCAATCTTTGGGAAGCGGTGGTGCGGGAGCAACGCGTCCAGCTCTTCCAGGGAGAGCTGTTTCGGCTCCGCGGTGGCCACGGCGCCCAGTCGCTTGAGGATCTTGCCGGAGGCCGCGGCGATTTCTTTCTGGGGTATCTCCTCACTCGTAAGGAAGTAGTAGCCCTGTAAGTATGCAGAGGTAAGTCAGCCGCGTGATCAACTTTGATAGCACTAGCCGTGCTAAGTCCAACCAATCCTCCTGCTTGAGCGCATAGGGTGTGTGTGCGTACCTCGCGGCCCCAGTCCGCACCTGTGCCGCCTGCAGCGGCCGCTTCGATGAGCTTGACGAAAACCTGGGCCACGTCATCGACATGCACCCGCGAGTAGATATTGGATCCACTTCCATAGTAGAAGGTCGCCCCGGCCTCGATACTCGCCTGGCGCAGCGTGGCGTAGTAAACACTGTCCGTCCTGCCGGGACCGCTGCCTCGGCCGTGTATGATTGGGGGGCACACGACCGCAGTCTTGAGCCCCCCTCCATGCACCCCCTCCCAGGCCCGCTGGATGAGCAGCTCCGTGTTGCGGTGGATCGTCCCGTCGGGGATGGACCAGAGGGCGTCGATGTCGTCCACGTCCGACCAGACCTTCGGGTGCAGCTCGCCGAGGTTGTCGAACTGCACGATGATGCCCGTGCCCCCGAGGTGGATGTAGAACGCCGGCTTAGACTCCGCCGCGCGCGAGGTCAAGCCTGAGAGGAGGGCGCCGACCGCGGTTTCGTGGTCCGAGTCGCCATGGTCTTGGGTTTTTGTACCATTCAGTGAGATGTCTTGTGCCGAGTGCCTTTTGGCGGCGCCGTGCCGATGAAGAACCTACGGACTACAATGTCTGCCCTTGACGCGGCCTCTTTCAACAGCTCGGTGTTCTCGAAGTCTCCCTTGATGACTTTCACGTTTGGGTATTTCTCCGAGAAGGAGGCTTTCGGGTCGCGAAGGAGAACGGTGATGGCGTACTCTGGGTGAGCAGTCACGAGCGTGTGAAAAACGGTCCCGCCGACGTAGCCTGTGACCCCGGTTCTGGAGCGAATCGGTTCAGCCCAGGGATAACCATTGACCAGCTTCGGAGCCGAAAGGCACCTACATGAGAATATTTGGGGCCATGGTGAAGGGCGATTGACGATTTCTGGTCGATGAATCCGGTAAGTGTTTCATTTCCTATATTTCATGGTTCATACATTTTATTCTCGTACAGCGGTCTCCACTGAGGGGAGACAGCTTGTCAGTATTACTAACGTTATGCGGAGATTTAGTCCTGTGCGGTCCAATATTGCCCCATGTCCCCGGAACCAACCTGTACACGAGTCAAGTAGAGCTAGGGCTTGTGGGTTCATGGTACGCCTATGTTTGTGGGGTCGTCGGCGCCGCCCAGCGATAGAGGCATGCGGTAGAATGACAGATGCCTGTGTAGGTAAGTTGATAATTTTGATGTGTTCAATGGGCTATATGGTCACCCACCTACATCCCAACTTCCTTACCTTCTGATAGTCCCTACTATACTATATCTGGCGGTATATATATTAGGCTACGCAAATACATTCGCGGATAAATATGCGGTCCAAAGACCTGTTATAAATAAACCTCTCCCCATCATGTGTCAGATCCCCCGTTAGTTCCAATCATATAATCGCATGCCTTCATATGCCGGCCACCTAACTGCAATTTTCCCAGAGATCCGTATTCCGGCGAAATTAAAAGCTGCTGTGCATACTGTTTCCGAGGCAGTCAGAAAGTTGTATAACCCTCGTTAAAGGCGAGAGGCAACGCTTTTTCATTAATATTGTCAGTGACGTCTTGGTTATCGTAGGAAATAAGCTCTAGCATGTCCCGAAACATCTTGCCTTTGTAGAATAATGCTCTTTTTTGTTACTTGTCCCCTTCTCCCTAGCATCCAGAGTCGTGCTGGAAGTTGGCCGAGTATCCACTCGGGCCTCGTAATATCCCCTGAAAGAGTCCGGAGTCGGTCAGGCAGAAGCAACTGCCCAATGATTCAACATGCCGTGGTGAAACTGATCATGATTCACACGGTCATTTGCGGGTTCATATCTAGTCTGCCACTGAGGAATGTGAACTGTCGCATCTGGTAATGATGCTGCCTCAATTCGTTGCCGGCTGCGAGGCGCCCTTCCAAGATTTATAGATTATTCGGTTCTTGAATCCGGTTCAAACAAGTCGGGTGCAATGTGTAATGAAAGGTCCTGATGAACGGTGCGACAGGTCCCGACCTTGAGTTTTGCTGTAAGCAGTCCGAAATGGAGTCTGCTGGAACCTTGAAGGAATGATGAGGTAAGAATGTCCGGGATTTTGCAATCTACGTGGGTAGATGTTCTTCATGTCCTAGGTCAGGTGGAAGCCAATGTCGTGAGGGGTCTTTGCTGCGTCAGTTTGCTGAGAAGATGTGCTGAACCAAAAGATGAGTGACCACTTCCCCGCCGATGTTGAATGCGCCTCAGGGCTTGCATTCTGGTACTCACTATTTTCCAACCGACGCCGGAAGCTACGGTGATTTCGCTAATTGTTTCCTTGTGTTGTTGCAGGGTTTTCCTACACTGAGATGATCCATCGTTCCAGGCCGCCAGAACCTCCCTGAGCCACACCTGCATCACCCAGCAAATGATCAGCACCAGCACAGCGAAGAAATCCAGTTGGGTTCTCGAAGTACATTTGATCGATCATGATTACTATTCCGACTGTCATTGGTCTACCCAATTTCGACCCCGGTCTTGGCAACTAACTGATGCTGTGGTTACTCCGTCTACAGCATTCTAGCAAGACAGAATTATAAGTTTGTAGCTCCAGATTGCACCTCTATGCATTCTTCTCTCAATTTTAACAGGTTTGAGGTATGAGGTTTTCCTTTTTATAGGATGTATCTGAATTGTGGGTTCTATAGCAAGATGGTTAGTTGTAAGTTCAAATTCGAGATGCGTGATGTGGTTGACGTTTTGGGAAATAGGAGCTGAGTGTAACAAACCGTCTTGTCAGTCAAGTCATCATTGAAAGCACCATCAAAGCCTTCCATCACACCCATCTCGTCGCGTTTCTTGTTCTCCGTCACGCAAACGAAGCGGTAGACGAGCCCGAGACCAGCGGCTACAATCGATGTGATAACTACGACGATGAAGCCAGGCACATAGCCGGGTGCATCTTGAGACCTGAAGACCTGCGGGCCTATAATGTTGCCTGTGAAAGAGAGATCAACAAGCGGCCCAGAATTTGGAAGGGAGTGCCGGCCCATGTCGCCATTTTCGAATAAACAACATACCAATACAGTATCCAATAAAAATACCAGATGAGGCCAGTGAGCGCTTGGTGTATCCGGAAGTGTTCGCCAAGTGCAGTCCCAGGAGAACACCATACCCAGCACCGACACTGGGCAGAATATAAAGGCCGAACAGCATTCCACCCACCGCGGATCTAGGCAGCAACCACAACAGCAGCGCGGAAAGCACAGCCATCAGTTGGGCACCGACGATGATGTACGATCTGACGTTCTTGTACCGCATCGCACACCATGAACATAGCACAATGAGGACTCCGCCGTAAGCGCCCACAGGCATCGTTAATAGCAGGGCATTGACCCCGGAGAATCCCAGGTTTTGGGACACAATGATGGTGCTGAATGTCGACAGCGGGGCGTTGGCAATCATGCAGAGTCTGCGGACAGCTGAAGTTAGCGCTTACTGGTGGCAATGACTTCTCAAGATCGCAGCAAATATGAGAGGACAGTTTGGAGAGAAAGACAGAGGCGGCAGGAACAGGCGAGCGGGACAAAAATATAGACATACAAAGCCATGAAAAATGCGAGCCAGAACTTCACATCCAACAGGAGCTCCTTGACCTGCTCCGTCTTGAAGTGTGTGTTCCGGACGCCAGAGTTGTTGCTGCGCAGCCGTGCAACAAGTACGTACTTCTCGCGCTGGTTGAACCCCTTTGCTCGAATTGGATCGGGCGGCAGCAAGAACAGCATCAGGATCCCCCACACGATCGTTACGGCGCCTGCGTAGTAGTACATGTAGACCCAACTCGACACGCCGTCTCCGATCAGGCCAAATCCGTAGTTGATCAGCGGTGAGAATATGGCGGCGAACCCCGTGCACGAGTACCATATCCCCATACGCAGGGCCTGTTCGCTTTTTGTGTAAAAGCTGCCAACGATGAGCATGAACATCGGGCTGATCCCAGCCTCTAAGAATCCCAAGAAGAAGCGTTCGACGAGGAGGCCCTGCCATGTGGTGCAGACGGCTGTCAGGAGCAGGCATAAGCCCCATGCTGTCACAAGGCCCGCGGCGACTTTTTCGACGGCGAATCGCTGGGCCAGGGTCATGGCAGGATAGGAGCCGACGAGGAACCCCAAGTAGAAGATGGAGCTAGACCATGAGAAGCGAGACCCTACACCAAGATCCAAGTCTGTCATGAGTCCGAATAGTGCCTACCATGTGTGTTAGCCCTATAGCGTTCTCACCGTCTTGATGGCAATTTGTGCCTCCCATGGTCAACCTACAGCCTGTCCCAGCATGGCTTTGTCGTAGTATTGGAGGCCGTATGTGAAGCACAGAATGGGCATGAGCTTGTAGTCGACTTTCCGTCGCAGCCTATTCTCTTCTTCGTCGGACCATTCTCTGTCACCATCGTAAAGGTCAAGGACCTTGGCTCCCTTGTCCCGGTGGATGTCGACATCGGAGTCGGCTTCCTCCACGACAGTCTCGGATTTTAATTTCCCGGAGAGCTCTTCACTGGCAGTCATTGTGAAAAAGTGGTATTCGCTGTGGTCTGACTGCGGGATAACTCAGCAAATGCCCCCGGACGGCAGAGTGTTTAAGAGGAAGCCCCGACGTTGTGGGGGTGACGCCTACTCGGCATCGACTTGAAGTCCGACCCACTGACAGGCGGGAAATGCTCGCAACTGCTTCGGCCCTACCCGGTGAATAGAGTTCACGAATTGGGGTTCATGGGGCTCCATCGTCTAGGCGCCTGGCCCCCACGTAACCTCGGTGTAATGAATCAAAGTTCTGACCCTGCACGCAACATGCCAGATGGAGTTCCAAGCATCAGACGAGCCAGATTCGCACTCGGCAATGTTAGGTTACAAGGGAATTTACCGAGCGACAGCCAACTACTGACCCTATGGAACGGGATCATTTTGAGGTATTATGCAGGGAGGAAGAAAATTAGATCACGCATATAGAGGGCGATAAGCGAGCAACTATAGCCACCCGCGGAACGCGCCGCAGCCACGTAATTGCCTATGCGGAAGGTCCCGAAACAGATCCTGTATTTCTAAGGCTGAGCAATGAGAGCGTGGACCAAGCGAAATATAGCTGTGGCTCCCTGTTCCGGACCCGAATCTTCATGGGAATGGATCCCCGCGCTCACCGCATGATACAAATGATTCCACGATGTATTTGAGGCCTGGTAGCTGGCGACGACCCCTTTCCCCTTTTACGAACACATTTGTGTTTTGATCATTGCCGTTACATTATACTCAGTCGGCTTTCACCATTGAGGGATCGCAGTCCACGGAGATGTCGACGACGAACCTGACCCTTGTCGAGTACATACGCGAGAATCTGTCAACTCGCTCATCGCCATGTGTCTTGATAACCAGTCCAGAGGCCGTCACGGAGCGGATATTCCCCAGCGATCTCGAGAACGCCTCGAACAGAGCCGCCAGCTTCCTGGAACAGAACCTTCCCAAAGGCGATGAAACATTCTTCTACATGGGGCCGAGTGATATGCGATACTTCATATGGGTCCTGGCAGCAATGAAGACCGAAAGATGCGTGAGTGCCAAGCTTCTATCCCGAGGTCCCACTCAAGCCGACAGCCCTTGATAGGTCATGTTTCCTTCCCCGGGAAACACAGTGCCCGCCAACCAGCGCCTTTTCGAGAGCGTGGGGGCGAAGACCCTGCTCTACGCGCCGGAAGCCGAGAAGACGCTGGCGTCACTCATAGAAGCCTCTCGAGTCGGGATCAGACAGGTGACGACACCATCCTACTCGGAGCTGATGAGCAGAGAACCGGCGGCTACTGTCCACGTCTTGCCCAAGTCCTTTGGAGACGTCAAGGATGTGCCCGTCCTGGGATTGCATACTTCAGGCACGAGTGGCCATCCAAAGCCAATTTATTGGACTCATGGGTCCATCGCGGCGCTGGGTTCGCATATGGACTCATATGGCGTCTACCCGGAAAGCTTCAAGGCGGCTGGTTTGACCAGTCTGTTGCAAGATGTTTTCGCGCCGGGAGAAGTTGTGATGATGCCATTTCCACTGTACCACGTATGTTTTGTTTATCGGTGACCCCCTCATCTGAAATCTTGGTGTTTCCTACCGCACGGCTCACAACTGAGTATTAGATGGGCGGCATATCACCCGTCTTCTTCAGTATATTGTACGGCAACACCCACGTCATGCCCGCAACTGGCACGAAAATGACACCCGAGAACATTACCGGAATGTTGAAATCGTCAAAATCAACCACCGCATGGCTTGCTCCATCTCTGTTGGAAGACATGCTGGAGTATACTCCAGGGCTTGATACGTTGGCAACGATGAAGCATGTGGTATTTGGTGGCGGACCCAGTGCGTTTACACACATCCTCGTGGCCCAAACCATCAGAACTTGAACATTGTAGCACGACTGACAACAGTGACTTTGACTTGCAGTGAACCCAACGAAGGGAAACAAACTCTCCAAGTTCGTCCACCATCTCTGCGGATTCATAGGCTCTACTGAGGGCGGCGCATGTCATCTTGTCTCGCCCCCAGACAGCTCTCACTGGAACGAGTTCAACTTTATAGACGTCGGCCACAAGATGGAGCAGGTCGAACCCGGATTGTTTGAATTGGTCTACCCAAACACGGAGCTGACACGGCGCTGCCAGCTTTACTTTCATTCCTACCCCGGGCTGAGCGAATATCGCACCAAAGACTTATTCGCCCCCGTTCCGGGGAGAGACGGGTGGTGGACCTATCGCGGCCGAACCGACAACTGGATCGTCATGTCCAACGCACTAAAGATGGACCCAAGCGATATCGAGAACACAGTCGGCAGCCATCCAGACGTCCGGGGTGTTCTCGTGGCAGGCGAGAGGCGGTACAGATTGTGTCTGCTCGTTGAGCTAAGAGACGATGCCATTCCAACATCAGACGCCGAGCGCCAGGACGCACTGGCCAAGATTTGGCCGTTTGTTGAAGAAGCAAATAGCAACTCATCCAGATTCGGACGTATACCGCGTGAGCTCGTCCTCTTTGCCACACAGGCCAAGCCCTTTTTGCGAGCGAGCAAGGGGACCATACAGCGCCGCCTCACGATCGAGGCATACGCCGATGAGATCAACGAGCTATATGCTCAAGCCGAGCAGGGGCTTCTTACCTCTGGTTTGCCGCCTCTCAAAACCTTGGACAGAGATTCGCTTGCATACCTCCTTCAGCACTTGTATGCCGACGTCTTGGACCTTGAGGATGGCATCGGAATGGACGAGGACATACTTGCGGCCGGAATCGACTCCTTCGGGACCATGACAGTTGCATCGCGGTTGAAAGCTGCCTTGCGGCAATACGGGGTTTTGGAGTCCAAATTGGCTGTTGTAAACGTCAAAACCCTCTACTCCGTGTCTATAATCGGGTCACTGGCCGAGTCACTAGCTGTCGCGCTTTCTGCTCCCGACGATGGCCTCAGCAGCGTCGCTGGTTTGGAGGAGAGACAGGGAGACATTTTATCCTGGATCCACAAATACGTGACAGCAACGCAAGAGCTTGTCAGGAATAGTCCAGCCGCCCAGGAGGCCGACATAATGGAGCGAGGACGGTCTGGCTCCATCGCTGAAGGTCAGACAGTGCTGCTTACAGGTTCGACTGGATCGCTGGGTAGCTATCTGCTCGAAAGGCTGCTTGCTCGGCCGGATGTCAAGCGGGTGATTTGCCTTAACCGTGGAAGAGACTCGCGTGACAGACAAGTCAAATTACTCGAGTCCAGAAAGCTTCCCCCACTTCTGCAGGATCCGAGGAACAGCGACCGGCTTACTTTCCTGCAAGGCGATCTGAGCAACAAAACATTGGGACTTAGCCCCGATGAATACGCCTTCATCGTCAATAATACAACAATTATCGTCCACAACGCATACCCGGTCAACTTCCTCCTGAAACTCGAGCAATTCGAGCCGCACCTGCGAGGCCTGCTCAACCTGATGGCGTTAGCACTCCGCTCCAGGGCGTCCCTTATGTTCGTCTCCAGCATCTCGACGGCGATGTCAGCAAGCGGGAAGCGGCAGCGCGTCCCCGAGGTGGTTCTCGATTCCGCCACACAGGCCGGCGACTTGCTCCCCCAGGGGTACGCGCAGTCCAAGTACGTATGTGAGCAGATGCTCGAAGCGTTCGCAGGCGGCCTCGCCGCGTGGCCGGCACCGCCCGGGGCCAGGCCATCTACGTCGGTGGGTGTGCTGCGAGTCGGGCAGATCTGTGGGCCGCGGTCCGGGAGGGGCCCGTGGAACAGGTGGGAGTGGTTCCCGTCTTTGGTGGTGAGCTCTCGCTTCCTGGGCGTTGCGCCGAACGACATTGGGCAGGAGATCAACTGGATCCCCGTGGACGACATGGCTTGCATCTTGTCGGAATTGCTCGTATATGTCCACAGTTCACCCCATCAGAATGGATACAAAGGGGGACAGCCGAAGCCTTTGCAGGTCTTCAATGTCGTCAATCCGAGGAAGTCCTCTTGGAGAGACATGTTACCAGCCCTCCGGGCAGTAGTGCCGGAGACCGTTCCTGTCGATCAGTGGCTCGCACGTCTCAAGGGGAGTGTTGAACAGAGCATGTACGCTCTGGATCAGAATCCTGGCGCGAAACTGGTAGCATTCTACGAAGGGGCACTTGTGAGTGATGGCAGGGCTGAGCCAGTCTATGACGTCGAGTGCCTCGTTCATGCAAGCGACACTGCGGCGAGGCTGGCACCAGTAACAGTGGATGATTTAAAGCGGTGGATGGAGTCATGGCTATGATAGAGATCGATCAATAACATGCGGGGATGGATCACTCTCATTTTCTACGAACTTGCCCTTAGCCTCATAGAATTTTAGTCATAGAATTTTAGTCATAGAGTTTTAGGGTTGAAGTCGTGTATTCCGCTTGGTCGAACTGGCAGTCACAGAACGAGCTCACTGTGACACTTATTTGGCAGCGATAAAGTAGCCTATATCACTCGCTAGGCCTTGATGACTGTTAGTCCTCAGATTATGGTATTAGGATACTGAAACCATTGAGGTTTCCCAGTAAATTGATGGTCTTGTATTGTTCCTTCGAGACTTCCGGAAGTGTCTGCTTAATATCTTTTTCATCAACATCTCGGCAATGACTTACTTACATCGGGGTCACTTTTGATCTCAAGAGGGGACAAATTCGCGACAGGGAGAAACGCTATTAGCTAATTATCCCAAAAACGCCCATTGTCCTGTTTCACTATATGCCCTACTATGACCTCTTCGCCACAGACGAAATGAAAAAGTCATACTATTGGGGAGGAGCTGGGATGGGCCAGATACAGATACTTGAGATATCAGGAGCACCGCCATTTTCTGTGGTACGTCGTCTTGCCTGGAGACTCTATCATGGAAGCTTTGGACCTCTTCTCAAGCTATGGATTCGCCCAAGTAGACAAGGGACGAGCAGTCAGCCGTCACCAATAATACATACGGCCTATCTTTCCCAATTTTAGGATAGTTATTTTAAATTGGTTGGCTCGAGAACGTGGACTGTTAAGAACTGGGAAGTAAGGAAACAAGAATGAGGGTTATTTGAGTCTAGATGTCTGAATGCATTGCTCAAAGGTTCTGGAAAGGTCCAGACCATTGTCCACGCCAAACAACAAAACTCGTTGACCATGGGATTCTTGCGCATATGCCTCAAGTCACATCGTCAGTCAAATATTCGGCAGATGTTCGGCTACTGCACTGGACCAACAAAGGCAGGTCAAGCAATGCTTTAATTACTTCCTTCAGTAGTTCTATCAACTTTTCAGATTTCCATACCTGGTTCTTATCAACCTTCCTGTTAATTTAACACACAAGACATGGAATTTTGTGCGTGGCAGTGGTTCTTTCGCGGGCTCATGGTTGCCGGAAACGGCCTGGTCTCAAAGAATGGCTTGATACATGCTGCACGAAACATTCCTTTCATATTGATGGCCAACAGATGTCACAGTAAAGTCCTTGCAACCAAACAAAGGCTTTTGAACGGTTCGTCTGTGTCCAATCTGTACCAATAACCAAACCGTCACGGGCTTGAAAATCAAACTCAAATACGGATATTCCGTAAATTCCTTAGGAGCAATATACTACATCTTCCATGAGTCGCGCTGGAGGTAGGTTGGGCACCGCCCCTGGTCGGTTGGAAGGGCCGCAAGAAACAGGGCGTGCGAGAGATAGACGTGATGTCAGTGTCGTCCTCTTTTCAAATTAATTTTGACCCCTTTTCGCGTCACAATATTTTCACCACAACTCGTCGTGCTTGGTCATCGGCAGCCCGTGATTCAATCTCGTGGAAGTCACTGACCAGGTATTAATAGCTTCAAGCGAATTTGGACTACTGGGCTGCATATTGGACAGGGCTGGATGCCGAGGCTGAGTGGAGGCGCCAAAATGGGAGGGGCGAGCGTCGACGCATCTACAGAAACTACGAGGTCCCAAAGAGATTGTCGTGGACACCCGATGCACGAGGATATGCCGACCGAAGACGACCACATATGCGCCAGTGGCGTCCACGACGTCCACGAATGGTCATGCGCTATGACCTGGTTTTACCACAGGCGGACACTGAGGTGATGGCGCGTCTCGAAGGTGATATAAGAGCCGGCCGAAACCCGATCATGAGGGCCTTGGATCCGCTGGGGTTCCGCTTCAAAAAGACACTGGGCAAGGAGGCGGCGGCATGGCAATCCTTGTTGAGCTGCTGGATCAGAATGGCGATTCGGACCAATGGGTCGTAAAAGTGCCGGTAAATGGGACCGACCTGGCGCGTGAAGCCACGCATATGAGGGTAAGGATCTACCATTGCCACCTGCCAACCCGGATTACACCGAGGTAAAGATTTCCCAGCTTTCCATTGTTGACACATTTCCTACATAGACCATGGTTGGGGCCGGACACATTGTCCAACGCAAGTTCATTCGAAGCACCGGTCACAATGCACCACAGTATCGGCCACTCCTTAACACGGAGGATCCTGACTGCGTGTACGGAATGGAATTCCTGAAGAACGGGTCTCTCCATCACCTCCTCTATAGAGTTTCGGAGCGAGATCTGAAGTTAAGGGACGACGAGCTGTGGATGGTCTTTCATTGCCGTGAGTGCTCAGGACCTACAAACAAAGGATTCAAAGGCATAATATCATTCCTATTGCTGACGTGCCGTAGTCCTTAGGGCTTTGGTTGCGCTGTCATTCCCAGGGGTATGGTCAGGCAATCTTGACCCTGAAGTCGATGAAATACCACTGCAAGATGAGGCAATCCAAAAAAATATTGCGATTGATATAGTGGACTCCTTGATTCATTTCGATATAGACCCTGATAATAGTAAGATCCTCCACAACACCTGGACAGCCGACGTGCACCAATCTCTGCGTTCATGCCTCGATGTAATGCTGACGGATAACAAGTCCTTATCGGGGACTTCGACTCGGACCCAGGCACACACAACCATGAAGTTGCTCCAATCGTCAAGGCATGTTATATTTCTAAGAGATTCAAGTTCTGCGATCCCGCCAGTACTGACAACCTGCAAGATCGGAGATCTAGGCGTGGCCAGGCGCATTGATGAGCTGGAGCAGATATCCGATAGCGTGTGGGTTCTCCAGGCTGGAGAATCCCAGCTTTCCCTACGTAAGTAGCCACTGACACTGTGTGACAGGCACCAAATGCAATATACACGGAGAGTAGGGAAGGTAGAGAACCACGTACCTGTAAGGACCGACTGCACACATTTACATGAACGACAGGCCTAAAACTTGTCTATCACAGGAGCAATTTACAAAGGAATGGGATTACCTGGCCGGAGCTCCCCTATATCAGGAGCACGTGGCAGGTAACTACAGCTGGAAATCGAACCTTTACGCAGTCGGAAATGTACGTTCAGCTGCCGGCACCATCTGCCTCACTTCCACGAAGAAACAAAAGAGAAGATCAAGAGCCTAGAGGATTGTCCAAGGGTCTACTAACGAGTATGTCAGGTCATGTGGCAACTGATGACACGATGTTGCACCATGATGCCACCTCACCCGCAGGACATAGAATTCACTTTAGACGCAGGCGGGATAAATAAAGCCTCGGGCATTAGTTACGGCGCTGGTCTGTTATTTGGCGGAATGGCGGATGAGTATGATGAGACGTTGAGAATCGCAGTAATGTGGTGTATGAGTAAGTGCTTGCGTTTCTCATTCACCCTGGTCGTGAGGTGCACTGCCAGCGGCTGTTCCAGCAGTGGTATATCCTGTATAATTCCATTCGACTCACAGCCAGATCTACAGCGCTTCGACGCCCAGAACAGGCGTGAGGATTACATGAGGCTAATTCACACTCCACACTCCAGTGCACGAACCGATCGAAAGACCTTCCCTCGAACAGCTACAGCACATGATCGTGGGAAATCTCGAACTTTTCCGGAGCAACCCAGACCAGAACACAGAAGGCAGGACAAGACTATCAGATATCCTGAGCACTCCCACGCCGCCACCCTCCGCCTCTTCCATATCCACGTCAAGCACGCTGTTTGCAGTCGCAAACGACGCCTCTGTGCGGTGGAGTGCCTCACTCATGAACGCGTTCGACGCCGGTATCGAGGTCGGCCCAGGGCCCAGCCCCGGTGCCCACAGGACCAGGGCTGCGATACGGGCTACCCGGAACGCGTTCAGGAAAGGCGGCGGCGGCGGGGTGCGAGACCTGGCGCGAAGGGCGGGGCACTCGATCAGGCGCGTGTTCCGCGGGGCTGTGCGGCGCGTCACTCAGGGTGGAGGCAACAGGCAGTTGCCCAGGCGGGCGAATGCTACTGTCCAGCGCCCCGGGGAGCACCGGGGAGGGCGGTTGGCGGATCCTGTCGCGGAACTGAGGCTGAGGATTGGCATGATGGGAATTGGTGGTGGTCCTTAATGGATCAAAGGGATTTGCAGAGCCCGCTTCTGAGCCTGTTGGGAGACCGGACTAATTCATAATTGAGGCGTAAGGAAAAAATATTTATCGACTAAATACTGACCAGCTCATTCATTCTACCTTGGCAGTGATTTCGACTTGGTGGAAGTTATGATCGTGCATACCTGGATTTAATTGGCCTTCGTCTGATCGATAACATACTCCCCTTCTCACACTGTCGAAATGTGTCTTCAATGTTGGAAAATGTAAATCTGGCACAGCGTAAACGAACGCATTGATCCAAGGTGTTGAGTCTATTGCGCATTCTCAAATTGTGCTCTGATCTATTTCCTCTCAGGCCCTATTAGCGGTGACTACGGGATAACCTACTGCTTACACCCCGCCTGCATTCTCAACTGTCTCTATTTGGATATAAAAATGCTTTGTCGGGGGCCGGGAGTGGGCTCCCATCGTTTCCTGCATTTTTGTCTATCGGTCTGTCTCGTGCGACGTGACCCTAGCTAGGTTCGGCGTCTCGTCCTCCCCAGAGTCTTCCCCGGTCTCGTCCTCGCATTCCTCCAAGATAGTCGCGTTCGACGGCGGGAAATGCGACAGGTAGAGCACGGCCATCCCCACAATCGCGAGAGCCGCGTTGACGTGAAACGTCATGTGTGCTTTCCCGGCCTCGGCAAGCGCGGAGAAAATGAAACCGAAAAGGCCCTGCGTCGCGAGTCTCGCAATGTTCTCGACGAGGGTGACTGCGTTGAGGGCATCCGTGCGGTCGCCGTGGGAACACATCTCCGTAATAACTCCTTTGGCGGCGGGGGCGGAGCCGGACCCTAACGGGAGCAAAAATGATGCTAGGCGACACAAGTCAGCGCCAAGGCGGTTTACCCTCGAGAATGGGGATCAAGAACAACATACCGAGATAGATGTGCCACCTCTCTGTACAAAAGGCACCTGCACCAGTGACTATTCCGTCAAGCAGCAGGCTCCAACGAAGAAAGAAGAGGTCAAAATGGCTCGCGGTCCGGTCATCCTCGGTTTGCGTCTCAGGCTGGGGCATTGACTCCTCCTGCGACATCTGGTTGCCGGACCACATTGGTGCCTCGAGTTGCTCAGGCCGCGAGGGTATCCGGGACAACGCATCAGGGTCCTTCTTCTTGGCTGGGTCAGGTTTGGGGCCCTCGACCTTCCTGACCCACCACTTCCTGCCCGCGTCGATAATCCTGGGGAAAGCGAAGAAGAGAAAGATGCTCCGGCACAAAGCATTGCCACTCATGAGCCAACCGTTGTCGGCCTGAGTGAAGTCAAAGTACGCCGTTGCGTACATCTGTATCAACAGAGGGCCGTAGCTGGTTGCCAGCACGGCCAGGAAGATACCACAGCACAGGAAAAACACTCCATAGTGATTTGCGACATGACCGTCCATGAACCGAATGCGCTCTGGTATCTGTCAATCATCTGCTACGGGTCCCAAAGTGATACATTCTGGAATAATCCTAGAAACCAAGATCGGGGAATTGTAGCAGGAAAAGAATGGTACTCACGCGGGGCCAGGATTTTGAGCGGGGCCAGAAAGCCCTTGATCCCCTTCGCTTTCGACGTTTTGCCGTCAGATAGGGACTCCGGAGAAATGTAGGGTATCACGGTCCGGGCGTAAAGTGTCGCCAACACGAATAGAACGCACGCGACCTGGAAGGGCATCCTGATCCCAAAGGCGTCGCCCACCATGCCACCGAGGAGGTAGCTTATCGCCTGGCCCAGCATGATGCACGCCTGTAGTTGCCCAAACACGGCGGTGCGCTGCATGGGCGGAACCAGCTCGCCGGCAATGGTGTTCACCACGAGGATGTAGCCGGCCGGGCCGCCGAAGATTGTGATGAGCTGCGTGGTCTGGATGATGGTGATGCCGGCATTTCCTCCGGCCAGCACGCCGATGACCTGTGTTGCGACCCTGATAGCCGGGATAAAGGTCTGCAGGATGAGGGCAAAGCGCGGGCCCCATTTCTTGATCGTCCAGCCCGTAACGAAGAGGTTCACCGTCCCACAGAAGGTGGTGCTCATCCCGAGGATGGAGAACTGTGTCGCCGTCCCGGCAGCGATCTCGTTGATAGAACATCGGTCTCCAGGTCCAGTGTACGGTGGATGTGTTTCGTAGTAGACGTCGCACTCCATGAGATGAAAAACGTAGAAGATGGGCACCTGAGTAAAGCTGAATGCGAATGTGATGATGAAGCCGGCGAGGAGGACTTTGATTGTGTTAGGGGGCCCAAAGACACGCGTAGTCCATGATTCTTTCCTCTTCACCCCAGCGGCGTCAGGGCCCCCCAGTGTCCCGTTGCCATTGGCACTGCCATTGGAGTTGGCAATGGTCCCATTCTGGCGGCCATTTGGCGTCGAACTGTGTAGGAGTGGCGTTCTCTCGTCTCTCGCATCTGCTGCCATTTTCTAACCCCAATACCGCATGGCAATTACAGCGTAGAATGATAAAAAGCTAGTGTGAAAGCAGAAAGCAAATTCGCATTGAAAAATACCGACGAATAAAGCCGGGCGATGTTGCCATCGCACAGTGGATCCCCGCGTTGCGTTAACTACTATGGTCAACCCAGGAAATAAAACCCCCTAGTCATGTCACTCGGAGCCCCACATTGCTGATCCCTACCCAATTTGTATACCAAACTATAGCCTGATTCTCACCACTTCGTGTGCCAACCGTCTGCTGCAATTACGTCCTTGCAACGCTCTGGCATACTTGCAAGAAGCGTCTCAATGAAGCTATCGTCAATTTGTTCCCAGGCTTCGCGTACCCATTGCCGTAGCTGGTCATACGAGGGCTTCTCGATATGCCCGTACTGGTCTTCAATATAATCCTTTATCCGGCACCAAATTGTCTCTATTGGGTTGAGGTCTGGGCTGAACGGCGGCCATACCATTATCGTTACTCCTCTTTCTTGCAAGTCCTCAAGTGTACCCTTTGCAGTATGGGCTCGGGCGCCGTCTTGCATGAGAATAAGCTCCGTTTGTAGTTGGCGCCGGCACATCGTGATCCAGCCATCGATGAGAGGGACTGTGTGTTGACGATATGTTTCCTCTGTTATAGTGCCCCATTCCTTTTCCCAGAAGAGGCAGGGCCCCTTCTGATGGCCAGGGACGCCTGAAAAACAGGCCCAGAACATCCAGCCGCCCTTCCGTTGGTGTTTTTCGACGATACAATCAGGGTGCCAAATCTCGTCGACTTTGCGGGTTACGTATTGCTTCCGATGGGGCCCTCCAGTCACCCACGTTTCGTCGGTCCAGAGAACCTTCGCCCACTGCTCAGCAGTCCAATTCTCGTGGTCCCTAGCCCACGCAAGGCGTGCCTGACGGGTCTTCTCGGTGATGGGTGGTTTTCGTCGAGCAACGTAGCGTTTGTAGCCAAGGCGGCGAAGCGTTGAACGTATGCAATAAAAGCTAACTTGAATGCCGATAATTATGATCGAGAGGAGGGATAGATGGGCCCACGAGGCCCGACGACCTAGCTTCGAGCCAGTAACGTATGTAATTAGGCGTTGAGATTGCTCGTCAGTCAGTACAGGGGGCCTCCCACGCTTGTCCCAGTGGGTATCGTCGTCGGTTGATCGGAGGGCATAGCGAATTTGAGAGGGCGTAAATCGCTTCTCGCAGCGGTGATAAATCTCGGTTCGGGACAACTTCCCTTCGAAATGGAGGGTCCGGATAAGCTTCTTATCGTCAGAGGTCAGTTGACGTGTCGAATAGCCCTTCGGGCGTGCCATTTTGAGGGCGACGACGAGGTTGGCGATAGAGGCAAGTTGCTTTTCTTTTCGAGTGCTGACGAGAAAATTTCTGTTAGGCGGGTGGGCCAGAAGTTCGTACTACACCAGAATTAGTATGGTGGCGGAAACAGGGGCCCCTGACGGTACAAAGCAGGGGGGTAAAAATTACGCCCCCAACCATAGTA
>LJJS01000196.1:0-35314 GCA_001447215.1 Diaporthe aspalathi
GTGGCGGGGACCTGATACTGGCGGGTATGTGGTAAACCACGTTATAATTGTAACCTGCAGCAAAGAGTGCACTCGGCTTGCGGCTCGATTCTCTGTCAACGTAGTTACCCCGTCGACCCGGTTCGATGCGAGACAGCCTTCATAAGGAGATCTGTGTGTTCAATATCTTCCTCTCGCCCCAGCGGGACAACATTTGAACTCTCTTGTCCATGTTGCGATCGTATGTAACTTGCAACATAGAACTTGGTCTGTGGCCCTGAGAATAACGGAGATAGTTAGTCAAACCAGCAGTAGTCTGTCAATAATAACAAGAGCGCCGAGGAGAGTATTAGAAACAACCAGGTGGGCTTCCATGCTTACCATCTAGTGCCACTGGTGGTTGATGACTGCAGCAATGCTCTTTGGAGTTCCTATTTCACCGCTTATCAAGCAATATCAGCTCCAAGTTGTTTGAGACTCCTGCTGCTTGCCGGGAGAGAGAAGATTTGCGCTAATTTAGCTGAATCCTTCGCTTCGATACTGTGCGCCGTGCATCTGAGTAAGAGATGCGAACGGTAAACCATTGGCCCATTAAATATACAGGGGCTTCGCGCGCAAAAGACCCCTGCCAGGGCCGTGTACTATAGTAGGCAGACGCCAAGACATGTTTGATCCTGAACACACACAATTTTGCAAGCATGCACCTCAGCTCTGCGCCCATGTCGTCTTCTCATTGTGGCGGCGAGGGCGGGTGGTCATCATGCTGTGGGTCATGTGTTCCGTTCTTTTCTCTCCCATCTATCCCTTTTTCTTTCTGTGCCTGAAGGTCCTGGACGTTTAGCAGGGAAGCACCATGGCTACTCCGGAATCCCAGAGTCTGTTCAACAGCGTCAACGAACCATCTGAACAGACGTGCACGCCGTCGAGCAGATTGCCGGAAAAGCCGCAATATCCCCATGAGACCAAACGCGAAGCTGCCCCAGGATCTCATTTCTATGAGATGTTGGCTGGTCCAGCGGGTAGCTCAGGTCCCAATCCATCACAGGCACGAGGAGCACCTGGCCTCTGGAGCCAATGGTGGGTGGAAATTTTAAACTGCATCCTAATGATAGGCTTGCTCTGCGCTATCGTCGGTATCCTCTACCCAAACCAGACGAAACCATTACCGGACTGGCCATTCGAAATATCAATCAACACGGCTGTCTCCATCCTGAGCACAGGCTTGAAGACCTGCGTCGTCCTGATCCTGACCGAGGGAATCAGCCAGCTCAAATGGAAGTGGTTCCAGCAGACCAGGCCTCTCCACGACCTCGTCGTGTTCGACAATGCTACGAGGGGGCCCTGGGGCTGCCTGCGACTCCTGTTCCTCCCACGAGGGAGGCACTTTGTCGCATCGCTTGGGGCGGGCCTGATCCTCCTGACCCTGGCAGTAGACCCGTTCACGCAACAGCTGGTTCGATACTACGACTGCAGGCAGACGAGCACCAGATCGAACGCCACGCTCCCACGCTCGACCACGTTCAGCGAGGCCGGAGCACACACATATGCGGGCATCTGGCCGCCCGAGACGACTATCCTGGGCTATATCGACCAGGGGCTCTACAATCCCACCGACATCAAGACGCCGTTCACGTGCGTGACTGGAAACTGCACTTTCGATGACTTCTATTCAACACTCGGATTCTGCGCTACCTGCGAGGACATGAGCAGCCAGCTCAAGTTTGAGAATACGTCGCAGTCCTTCACGTATATGTCTTCTAACGGCACGAGCAACACCACGGGAACATACGAGACGAGATGGGTAAACACGACACTCCCTTCCGGATCATTCGCCGCGACTGGCTCCTCAAGCAGCACCGAAACGTGGCTCACCCTGAACCAGACGGACGACGGATGGATTGATATCATCCAAGCATCGATGGCGTCCCCCGGGGCGCCCGAGGACTGGTACTGGGACCACTACTACGCGACCGTGATGCGGCCATATCCCGCACAGGGCGGCAGCGGCTGTTCGACGGCGTACGAGAACAACACGTGGGCGTGCGGCGGCTTCGGCGGCGCGGGGGCGGCGCGCTGCAAGTTCAGCCCCTGCGTCAAGACGTACAAGGCGAGCGTGGAACAGGGGCAGCTGAGGGAGAGCGTGGTGAGGGCTCAGCGGGATATGTTCGTGTCGGTTTCGGAAAATTATGCGCACTGGCTCGCCGCGGATGTGACGTGCGCCGGGCCCGAGGCAGTCTCGAGGCTGCGAGAAGCAGGGTTCCGCATCAGTGACGAGGACGTGGTTATACCCTGGAGCGTGATGGTCAACGAAACGTAAGTACTGCGGTGATAGTCCCCCTTCGTGTGTGCAAATGTGGCTGATAAGTGATTGACAGTGATGGGACCGCCTCGGTTTGGGCAGGAGAGGGCAAAGAGGGCACTCCCTACTTCGGAGGGGCCAATGTGACAGTTCCCGGGCCCCGGCTAAATGAAACCAGTCTGCCCTTGGACATCATCCCAGCCGAGTGTATCTACGACATGGCTTATCCCGCAGTGTCGTCGATCACGAACTACCTGTATGATTACCTCAGTGGCGCTATCAGACCCGGATCCAACGGGCACTCCTCCGACGGGCCGCCGCAGGTGCGCCACCTGTTCAACGACACATTTGCGAGCTTCTCCAGCATCAACTACACCTTCACCAGCGTGGCGGAGGCCATCACGCTGCGGGTCCGGAAGTATAACCCACCCTCGGGAGCGTCGGCTTCGCTTGCCGCGCGGCCGGTGGTAGGGACCGTGCTGGAGGAGAAGACGTGCGTGGACGTCAGGTGGCCGTTCCTGGCCTTCCCAGCTGCCGTGGTGGCCTTGACTGTCGCGTTCCTCGCTGTCGTGATCGCTCAGTCGGCGGCGGGGTCAGCGAGCACGGTTGCGGCCGGCTGGAAGTCTTCACCGCTGCCGATAGCCTTCGGAGGGTTAACGTCGGACACGACTGCGCAAAGACGTCTCGATGGGGAGTCTGGCGCTAGAAGTGATCTGAAGGAGATGGAAGCTGCTTCGAAGAGCACGACGGTGTGCCTGAATCGGTAGCCCTGAGGATTAGCCAGGCCTACATGTATGACCACGGGTAATGTTGGATCCAGCTTGTGCCAGAAAGCTTGTCCCAAAGCAAGAAAAAAACACGCTCTAAACGGGTTCTGGCCGATGATCATCAGGGCCAAGCATTTGAAAGGGCCCACAAAAATCAAAATAGAAATACTCACTGTGACTATGCTGATACTCAGGAACCCTCGCCAAGGCCACAGACTGGACACAATCCCTCCTCGTATTTCCTGTGCTGTGGCCCACAGGAGCCGAGCGCACCAACAGACGCCCGAGCCCGCAGAAAGTTCCCAAGGGTTCTTCTGCGCCGGAGTTGGCCCGTTCAGCCTCACCGAGGAGATCTTCGGCGACAAGCCAAGCACGAAGCGAAGTTTCCAGGCGACGGCTAAGAGTGGGGTTCTACACAAACAACCCGGGGCCTGATTTGCTGTTTCGGCTGCCGTCAGGTAAACCGCACTGGCCACGAAGGGTGGGCCGCCGCGCCGAGCGAGACACAGTCTGTTTTAGACCGCGCTCCGTACACGGCGATCGCGCAGCGCGCCGCGTACGGGCCAGGCGTGGCGAGCTTGGTGGGAGAGTGTGCCTGTCCTGTGGTGTCGGACTGTGATAGAAACAGTGATAAACCCCATCGGACCCGCGTTCGATACGGAAACATCAAGGTTTCGGCACGGCGAATTTTTTCCATTGCATTCCTCGCATTTGGGATTGATCCCAGATCTTGCTAAGCAATTGCGCCTCCACGTAGGGGGCTCACAAAATGAGATCAAGCACGCTCGTCCTCGCCGCTACCATTGCGACTGCGGTTTGCGCTCAGAATACCCCCCGGGAGAGATATAGCCGAAAATCGGTGGCATCCCTGACCAACAAAGATGCCGATGTCATCGTGGGAAGCCACAAGACTCTACGACGCCAGGATAATACCACAGCAGGCGCAGAGGTAGAAGAGGAAGAGGGGCCAGAAGAAGAAGAAGGTGAAGAAGAAGAGGAGGAAGAGAGCGAGTAAGCCACGATTTTCTCTTTCTCTTGATGATTTCTACCAGCCGTGTTTTGGCATATTCAAGACTGCATCGCTTTGGGGCACGTAGCAGGTGACTAACGTGTACTAGGAGTGAAAGCGAGAGCGAAGAAGAGAGCAGTGACGAGGAAGAAGAGGAAGAAGAGGAGGAAGAGGAGGAAGAGGAGGAAGAGGAGGAAGAGGAGGAAGAGGAGGAAGAAGAAACAGGAGCAAGCGGCGACGAGGCTCTGGCAGCAGTTGAGGAGCCGGAGCAGGACCAAGAGCAAGAAGAAACAGACACGAGTGGCGCACCGAGTACGGTGCCAGGGGTGGTGCAGAATGTGGTTGAATCTGCCACGACTCTCAGCGACGGGCCATCCGGTCAGATAGCCATGGGGATGGGTGTCGCAAACGCCGATGGCTCATGTATCTGCAACGCTGCCTGTCCCGCTGGCTCGATGTCTGCCTAGGTACGTGGCCGTGGGTATACCGCTGGAAGGAGAATGGTTGTTCCAGAAGGAAATTTTCGCTTTGACACCTATATCCAAGGCCGGAGTGGCCTTTTTTCAGACGCAGTCGAAATATAGCCTCGGCACATCGGCCGGGGCCTACTTCAGACTGGTGCTATGATCTGTGTCGCAGACAGCAGGATAGCCTGCAGAGCTGGGTCTGCGGTCGAAGTGGTCAACCATAGCTCGACGTAATGAAAAAGTATAGGGAAGAGATATTTGTTTGTGGTTTCATTTTAAAGTCGAACCAGTCAAGAAACACCCGAAATCGACGAGGTGGTTACAAGATGACTGGTAAGAGGTCATAACGATACAATATGCAACGAGGACAATTTGCACTGGCACTGCCCTTGCCTACATATGTAATACTCCGGTAGCTGTACCGATGAATGAAATGCATCAAAGGGTATAAGTGGGAGCCGGGGAACTGGATTCAGGGGTTGCGTGCCGGGACAATCACCAAAGAAAAGTGTCCAAATTCAAAAAGCCTGTGCCACGTACAACTGTCTGCTAACTCCGAATATTGTTTGTGCAGAACTCTTGTCAGATGTAAGACTTTGGCTGAGTCAGGACCGCTGCGATCCAATGGTCCCGAAACGGTGGGATCCAATCCGAGTTGATCCACCACCAACAGCGAATCACGGATTGTGCAATGTCTGATCCAGACCGTCCGGCCCCGTCTCATCTGTCCAGCTAGGCCTATCGCAGGCTAAGCAGGAAAGGATCGCTCTAGAGTGGATCGGCCCGCGTTCTCTCTGCTGCACGCGCAAATCGCCGCCAACGTCTAGGTGACGTCAACCATCTGACCAGCTCTCCTTTGTCCACGCAGCCACATCGGATGCGTATCATTACGGCGTGCGCAGTCGATGAGCTTGAGGGTCGATCGGTCTTGGGAGCCCTCGGGCCCTCTTGGCAAAAAATGGTGTGCAAACTTGAGTCCATATTCTTCTTCCCATCACCGCCTGCCATGGGACCCACCCGGCAGGCTAGGTGGCCCTCGCGTATTAGTGACGTGCGCCGTCAAAAGTGTGTTTTCCCAGTGGATCCGGTGGTGGCACCGCGCCCTTCTGCTGTATCACCAAAGTCGGTGGAATAAGCCCAGGAGTCGGACAAACCGCACCCAGTCCGAGCTGGACATTGGTTCTCTGCGTGTGCCTCGCGCTTCCG
This sequence comes from Diaporthe aspalathi, assembly GCA_001447215.1. Lineage (NCBI taxonomy): Eukaryota > Fungi > Ascomycota > Sordariomycetes > Diaporthales > Diaporthaceae > Diaporthe > Diaporthe aspalathi. The sequence continues at coordinate 5,728 of LJJS01000196.1, forward strand.
TGATTACCGATGCGAGTCGCCATGGACCAAAATCCCTCCGTCGTCCGAGGGCCGCCTCGAAGCTGGGAGAGCCTTCGCACCCGCACGAGGCTGGATCCGGAAACACCTTGTACCTTGTCTCTTGCTAATTCCGTCGTCATGACCCATAGCGGGTCCCCCGCAAGACGTCTCTAGAAGATTTCTTTTTCTATAGACTATCCACACCGTCCCGACCTCAATTTCCTGTCGTTCCACCGTCCCAAGGCCCACCTCGGTAGAATATCGATTCTTTGGGCGCAGTCCTGGGAGCAGAAAATGGGCACACATCCGACGCCCGAAGATATGCCTGGGGGCTTCCCCGAGACGCCTCTTAATGATGCGTCTGCTAAAACACCACAACGTCAATTTCCGCTGAGTACTGCTGAATCCCGTATGCCAACCCAGAACGGATCTGAACCAATTTCAACGGACACGCAAGCCCGGTCTTCCCCGAGGCTTGGGCACGAGGACAGAACATCAAGTGACGCCAGCATGCCGTCGTCAGACAAGACTCTATTTCAGTCCCAAGGCGCGGCCACGGCAGGGGCCTCAGAGCAGGTTGATGATCGAGGGCGGGAAGAGTCAATGAAAATGTCGAATTCGTCCGATTCAGACCTCGCCGAGGATGGCGAGGCTCATTTCGAGCCCATGAAGACCGGCCAGGACTCCCGGCCACCCTTGCAACAACGGAGGAGCAATATTCAGACCGAGGAAGACCTCTTCCGTGTGTTGTCGCGGCGCCGCACAGGGGCCTCTGCTGCCGAAACGGATGACGAGAACCATGAAATCGAGCGATTGATGTCGCGGATGTTTGGCAAGGCCAGACAGGAGCAGAGCGAGGAGGAGCAAACGAGGCACTCAGGCGTCGTTTTCCGGAATCTCACCGTCAAGGGTGCAGGCCTTGGCGCGAGCCTCCAGCCCACTGTTGGCGACCTTTTCATGGGCCCGCCTAGATTCCTTAAGAACCTGGTCACCAAAGGCCCCAAGGCTGCGGCCGGGAAACCACCCGTGCGGGAGATCCTCAGCGACTTCAATGGCTGTGTACGGCCGGGAGAGATGCTTCTTGTGCTCGGCCGACCTGGCTCCGGATGCTCGACGTTTCTCAAGACATTTTGCAACCAGAGGGCCGGATATGTCGATGTCCTCGGTGACGTGACCTACGGAGGGACTGATGCCAAGACCATGGCCAAGGATTTCCGAGGCGAAATCATCTACAACCCGGAAGACGACCTCCACTATGCGACCTTGACGGTACGACGCACCTTGACCTTTGCGCTGCGCACCAGGACACCCGGCAAAGAGTCGCGGCTGGAGGGCGAGAGCAAGGAGGACTATGTCAACGAGTTCCTGCGCGTGGCTACCAAGCTGCTCTGGATCGAACACACCCTTGACACCAAGGTCGGAAACGAGCATATCCGCGGAGTGTCTGGCGGCGAGCGCAAGCGTGTCAGTATCGCCGAGGCACTCATCACCCGTGCCAGCGTCCAAGGCTGGGACAACTCGTCAAAGGGGCTCGATGCAGCCACGGCGGTCGAATACGTCCAGGCCTTGCGGGCCCTGACCAACATGGCCGAGGTCTCAACCGCGGTTTCGCTGTACCAGGCTGGCGAAAGCCTGTATAACCTTGTCGACAAAGTCCTGGTCATAGATCAGGGTCAATGTCTGTACTTTGGCCCTTCGGACACTGCCAAGAAGTACTTCCAGGACCTCGGCTTCGACTGTCCACCCCGCTGGACAACGGCCGACTTTCTGACTTCTGTTGTCGACCCACACGCGCGCAGCATCCGGCCCGGCTGGGAGGATCGCATTCCGCGGTCGGCTGCGGACTTTGCTGCCGTTTACAAGAAGAGCGAGGCTTACAGGCAGAACCTCGCAGACATGGAAGACTTCGAGGCCAAGGCGGCCGAGAGGCAGCGGCAAATGAGCCAGAACTCGACCAAGAAAAAGAAGAACTACACCATCTCATTTTATGAACAGGTCATCGTCCTTACAAAGCGGCAGTTCCTCGTCATGGTAGGAGACCGGGCCTCGTTGTTCGGAAAGTGGGGTGGTATCGTCTTCCAGGGCTTGATCGTCGGCTCTCTCTTCTTCCAGCAGCCAGGCAACACCGCAGGTGCCTTCACGCGAGGCGGTGTGCTCTTCTTTATCCTGCTGTTCAACGCCCTTCTTGCTCTCGCCGAGCAGACTGCTGCATTCGAGTCCAAGCCCATCCTGCTCAAGCACAAGAACTTCTCCTTCTACCGCCCCTCCGCCTACGCCCTCGCCCAGACGGTCGTGGACGTCCCTCTTGTCCTGACCCAGGTGCTCATCTTCGATATAATAATATACTGGATGTCCGGCCTCGCTGCCACAGCATCCCAATTCTTCATCTCCATATTGATCCTCTTTACCGTCACCATGGCCACTTACGCCTTCTTCCGCGCCATATCGGCGGTCTTCAAGACGCTCGACGACGCCACCAAGGTCACCGGGGTGTTTATCCAGATCCTGATCGTGTACACGGGCTACCTCATCCCACCCGCGTCGATGCGCGTCTGGTTCAGCTGGCTTCGCTGGCTGGACTGGATCCAGTACGGCTTCGAGGCGCTCATGTCGAACGAGTTCTACAACCTGGTAATGGAGTGCGTGCCGCCCTACCTGGTGCCGCAGGGCCCGGGCGTGCAGAGGCAGTACCAGTCGTGCACGCTGCAGGGGTCTCGGCCCGGCTCTGACGTCGTCTTGGGGGCGGACTACATCCGGGAGAGCTTCCAGTACTCGCGGTCCCACCTGTGGCGCAACTTTGGGATCATCTGGGCCTTCTTTGCCTTCTTCCTCGCGGTGACGGCTGTCGGAATGGAGCTCATGAAGCCTAACGCTGGCGGGGCGGCTGTCACTGTCTTCAAGCGGGGCCAGGTCCCGACGTCGGTGAAGGAGTCGATCGAGACGGGCGGCCGGAAGGGTAACGCCACGGACGAGGAGTCTGGCACCATCAAGGGGACCCCGAGCTCGGGTTCCGGATCGGATATCGTCAAGGAGCGTGAGGAGAAGGACAAGCAGGCCATGCAGAATGTTGCCAAGAACGAGACGGTGTTCACCTTCCGGGATGTGAACTACACGATTCCTTTCAAAGGCGGCGAGAGGAAGCTCCTCGATGGTGTCTCTGGCTGCGTCCGGCCAGGACGTCTGACTGCCCTGATGGGTGCTTCTGGTGCTGGCAAGACGACACTGCTCAACGTTCTGGCTCAAAGGTGGGCTATGTGGAAATCATGCATGTGCCGACGGTGAATTCTGACTGCTAACGCGCGCAATTAGGATTACCTTTGGCGTCGTCACTGGAGAGTTCCTGGTCGACGGCCGAAAGCTGCCCAAGTCATTCCAGCGCGCCACAGGCTTCGCCGAGCAAATGGATATCCACGAGCCCACTGCGACGGTGCGGGAGGCCTTGCAATTCTCAGCTCTTCTCCGTCAGCCCCGAGAGGTCCCTACCGAAGAGAAGTATGCTTACTGCGAGACCATCATCGACCTCCTCGAGATGCAGGACATCGCCGGCGCCACCATCGGCCGGGTTGGCGAAGGACTCAACCCCGAGCAAAGAAAGCGACTCACTATCGGGGTCGAGCTCGCCTCGAAGCCGGAGCTCCTGCTCTTCCTCGATGAGCCCACTTCCGGACTTGACTCCGGCGCCGCGTTCAACATCGTGAGGTTCCTGCGCAAGCTAGCCGACGCCGGCCAGGCCATCCTCTGCACGATCCACCAGCCATCCGCCGTGCTCTTCGAGAACTTCGACGAGCTCATCCTGCTCAAGTCCGGCGGCCGCGTCGTGTACGCGGGCGAGCTGGGCAAGGACAGCCAGACCCTCATCAAATACTTCGAGTCCCACGGCGCCCAGCCGTGCCCGCCCGACGCCAACCCGGCCGAGTGGATGCTGGACGTGATCGGCGCGGGCAACCCGGACTACAAGGGCCAGGACTGGGGCGACACGTGGGCCAAGTCGAAGCAGTACGAGGCGCAGATGCGCGAGATCGACGAGCTCAACGAGAAGCGCCGCGGCGTCGAGCACTCCAAGAACATCCAGGACGACCGCGAGTACGCGATGCCGCTGACCACCCAGACCGTCGCGGTCGTGAGGCGCGCCTTTGTGAGCTACTGGCGCAAGCCCAACTACATCATGGGCAAGATGCTCCTGCACGTGTTCACGGGGTTGTTCAACTGCTTCACCTTCTACAAGCTGGGCTACAGCAACATCGATATGCAGAGCCGGCTCTTCTCCATCTTCATGACCCTGACCATCTCGCCGCCGCTCATCCAGCAGCTGCAGCCCGTGTTCCTGGCGAGCCGCAACATCTTCCAGGCGCGCGAGAACAACGCAAAGATCTACTCGTGGCTCGCCTGGACCACCGGCGCCGTCATCGTCGAGATCCCCTGGTCGCTCGTCGCCGGCGCCGTGTACTTCAACTGCTGGTGGTGGGGCATCATGGGCTGGCGCCCCTCGTACCAGGGCTTCCCCTCGGGCTTCACGCTGCTGTGCGTGCTGCTCTTCGAGCTCTACTACGTCGGCTTCGGCCAGGCCATCGCCGCCTTCAGCCCCAACGAGCTGCTGGCCAGCCTGCTTGTCCCCGTCTTCTTCCTCTTCGTCGTCAGCTTCTGCGGCGTCGTCGTGCCGCCCCAGCAGCTGCCCCACTTCTGGCGCAGCTGGATGTACTGGCTCACGCCGTTCCACTACCTGCTCGAGGCCTTCCTCGGCGTCGCCCTGCACGACCAGCCCGTCCGCTGCAGCGAGGACGAGTACGCGCGGTTCCCCCCGCCGCCGGGCCAGACGTGCCAGGAGTACGCGGGCGGGTACGTCGCGCAGGCTGGGGGTTACGTGCAGGACGCCCTCGACGGCAGCGGCCTGTGCGAGTACTGCCAGTACGCCACGGGCGACGAGTTCGGGAGGAGCTTCAGCGTGTACTACTCGCACATATGGCGGGACTTTGGGATCGTGTGTGGCTTTATCGTCTTCAACTTCGCCGTCGTCTACCTGGCGACTTTCCTGAAGTTCAGGGGCAAGAACCCCTTCAAGGGCACTCTGGCGAAGCTCAAAGCCAAGAAGCAGTAAGCATTAGAGAAGGAAAAAATCATCTAGGATTGGATGTGGCATATCTTGAGAAGCATTAGACATTTAGAGCTGCAAATATTTCAAAGCGATTTCCTAATATAATTTGTCATTTTGTCAAACGCGTGATTCCTCATAGGGATATCACCTTTGATGGACACATATGTGCCTTGGTGCTCTGGTGCAGAATGTGGAACATGAAAACAATGGAATATGATGGAGGCACGAAATTTGCAGAATCAGAGGGTAGATGAGTACATTTCGTCCATAGCTAATTTTCATGAGTCATATCAAACCACAAAGCCACCAAACAGCACACAATCACACAGTCACACCTCTGCTATGCACACACACAACTACTCTACTCATTAGACACACACACAGCTGTATATAAAGCAGGTATGGGATGCTGGGAATGTTTATGCATTCGCGGCTACACGTACCTGCATACTCTCTGTCTTACGCTCTGCAAAGGCCCCTCTTCATTGGAATCATTTTGAACCCGTGTGCTCCTGTGCAGCAGGACCACGGCGATCCATTGACTCCCATCTGACACCTACGGCTTATGACCTATATAAGATCCAAGATGAGCCGTCGAAGCCCAGGTACGGGCTCCGTTGATCCTAAAGAGGCAAGGAAATCATCAAAAATCATTGAAGAGAGACCAGACACGATGTGCGGTCCAGATTGTAAACATTACCAAATTTACCCAGTTATGCAGAGTTGTCAGGGCTTCCAGGTCCGACTCTTCACGTCATACATTGTTTGCCATATAAAGACAAAGGATCCCATCAGAATGGAAATTGTCCTCAAGTAGGCAGATGGACTGAAATGTGTTGAGCCTCTTCCTGATAGTTGTCAAAAAGCATATCTACTTGATGCTTTGGATTTTCAAACTTCCTGTCTGGATTGGTGCTTATGATCACAGACGCCTTTTGCTCTGAAAAAACCTCCTTGTCCTTGGTGACTTCTTCACAGGCCAAAGGCCGCCAAATAGCCATGTCACTTGCGTCCACTTCCCTTTTCAAGGCCAAGAGACCATATTCTGGTATATTGGAAATGCCACTGACGCAAAACATCGGACGAATCGGCCCAATTCTGTGAAATATCCCCCTTGTGCGCCGATGACTAGCTCAACCCCCTTTGAAGCTCTGCCTGCCTCGTCAGAGCGCCGGATTAATAGAGTCCGGGTTCCGGGTCGGAGCTTGTTGTTGATCAGTTGCCCCACAGGCACGCTGTAGCGCTACAGCCTTATCCAGCCTCGTCACGCTTCTCCTCCTCCCGACCTGGGAAACACCATTGGTGTCAACCACAGCCACGGTGTGCCATTTCGCTCCAAGAAACGATGGCAAACCACGACGATACCGCTGACGATCCCGGTGAGGTCGTTGCGACTTCTGAGAAGACCACCGGTGATCCTGGTCCTTCTGTTGCGGCCGCCCGCGCGAGCACTCTCGATGGCGCCAAGGCCAACAACCATGTTGACAACAACGTAAGTCTAACATTTCACGGCGCCCAGCTTTGTTACTTCTTCACATGATCTCGATGTTGATTATTTTCCATTGCAGGATCGCGATGCACCCCAGAAGACTTTCAAGAAGGTTCCAGCTGCCCAGCAGAGCCGCCTGCTGTAAGTTTGAAACTACGCGACCGCGTTTGCAACCAACCTCAAGTGACCCAACCCAATTGGCGCGATGCTGATTATCTGTCGATCAGGCACCTCACCCCCGAGATCAGAAACATGATCTTCAAGCTTTGCTTGTGCCACCCTGACGGCCTTGCTAACTTGATGAAGAGCCGCATCCGTCCCGAGAGCGACACCACCCAATCGTGTAGGGTTGGCTTCACTTGTAAGCAGCTTCTTGAGATTTTTGAACTCCCTAGGGAACAACAACACATGCATCTTTCCCCTGAGCCCATCCACCAGATTCCACTTTCCTCGGTGTAATCAGTTTCACACCATGCTGTGGTAGAACCTTTTGCTTGGGCCTTTTCAAGGCTGACTCCCAACGCCCCAGTGTACCCTTACTACCCTGATGGAGAGGCACGCCCGAAGATCCGGGAGGCATTCGGTGCCGCGTCCGGCGCCCACAAGAAGGCGATCAAGCTCTATAGCACCCGCAACATGGCGCTCATGCGGACCTGCCAGGCGATCCATGCGGAGGCCGTGCAGGTCGTGTGGGGCCAGCCGTTTGTGTTCCAGTCGCTGCTGCATCTGCAGAGCTTCCTGCTCTCCAGCGGCACCGCGCGGCTGGACCTGATCCGCCACATCAAGATCTGGAGCCTCGACTACTGCATCGGCGTCAACTGGATGCCTGCCGTCGCCACCCTCCTCGAGGCCAAGGTCAAGGGCCTCGAGACCTTCGACGTCGACATGCGCTACATGCACAAGAACCGCGGCAAGGGCGCCGCCAACCGCCACGGCATCTTCGGCGACGACGAGGAGCTCAAGCACTCGGGCACCAACGTCGGCTTCGATATTTACTCGTGCATGCACCCCTGGGTGACCCAGGTCGTCCGCGACAGGGGCCCGGACAAGTTGATGGAGATCATCACCATCCCGATCGAGGGCGATGAGGCTGCTAATGGCAAGTACCAAGGACATAGCAACCGGAATAGCAGGGTTCACAGCGAGTTCCGAGGTGCTGGACCCTTGAGTGCGCGCCAGCGGGGAATCGTGGCCGAGGGGGCGATCAAGGAGATTGTCAGACTGATCGAGTTCTACGAGAAGCATTGAGTTTCCACGCAGGACACACACATGATGGTCTAGGAGTTTGGTCATGCTCACGAGGGTTCGGCGTTGGGCGACTGAGGTTGTGATTGAAGGATTGCTTTGAGTACATAGAGTAGTACAGTCCAGGTGTCCATCTCAGGTTCTCACCCGCTTTAGGAGTGGCCTCTTTTCAGTAGGCAGCCTTTGGTCTAATGGACAATGATCTGGACCATCACCCGTTATATCGTGACCTTGTTTATTTCTGGTGTGATGATACAACTTCCTCTGTTGGAAGCTTGTTTTGCCAACCTGTCAACTATGTCAAGCAGCACGTGAGTCAGAAGGACATGGAACTTTGGAAGATGGAATGAGTACCTGGGCCATGCTTAGATTGCCACCGTACTTCAGGACTGGGCAATGCCCGCTGTACAGTCTTCAATCAAGGTTCGACTGCCTGGAGGCGTCGCAGACATGGCTGACTTTAACTTGTTTTCCTTTCCCAATCCCCTCAACCTAACAAAGCGGCGAAAATGGCTAAACCACATCTTGTCACTCCCAAAACATCTGACCGACTGCCCAACTGCCGAAAATTGGTCCTTCGGACAACTTGATCCGGCCGCTGAAGGCAAAAAGCTCCTCATTTGAGAACAACTGCAACCCTCTACCATCAGGCCTCAGTCAGTCTATCCGCCTGCCGTCACAGGTGGCTACTGGGCCTTTGTACAGCTTCCGACCTCGTACAAGGTACGCCACCACAGCCAGTGACATGACACCGCCAAACATGACGACCGCCCAGTTCATTGTCTCCGGGGTCGGGGAGTAGTAAATGGGCCAGAACGACCAAAAGAACGCAAATGAGGCATAACTAACACCAATCCCATTGACCAGAACACCCCAGCGACCCAGGCCCCAGCGCGCGGGCGGCAGCGTCTCCGGCCAACGCAGCCGGCGATATAGAACACAGCCCGTAGACAGGCCGTAGGTGCCCATAAGAGCGACGACCCCTATGGACAGGATGGCGTTGAAGGCGACCGTGCTGGCGAGGTAGACGAGGCACATGACGACGGTGAGGCCCAGCGTCAGGGCGCACGCGTTGCGCGGGACGTTGAGCGCCGGGTCGACGCGGCGCAGCCAGCCGGACGCCGGGAGCCCCTGGTCGCGCGCGAAGGCGAAGCATTGCCGCGAGGCCGAGGCAAACGTCGACAAGGCGATCATGAAGAGGAGCACCACCATGAGGGACGCGATGGCCTGGGCGCCAGCGGGCGGCAGGCTGCTCCTGCTGCTGTCGATGATCGCCAGGAAGGGGAAGGTGTCTTCCGTCGTCGCGATGTTGATGTCCGGGATCGTGTACAGCGACATCAGCATGATGGCGAAGGCGATTGGGATGTTCAGGGTAAAGGACCAGAACATTGCCCGCGGGGCGATGGTGCTGGCATCTTTTACCTCCTCTGAGATATGGGCTACAGCATCGGACGCTGTGATATGGTCAGCACATTGTTAGGGGGATCCCGGAATTTTGCGCCGGTCGGAAAAATAGGAAATTTCCACGCACCACAAACATTATACATGGCGGCGACCTGCCCGACCATGACTGCCAGACCGAGGGTAGGATAATTGCCACCATTGTCTGTGAACTCCAGGAAGACCTGCCTGGAGGGAGTCTTCGGGCTGGTTACACCCAGTGCCACCATCACCAGGACGAAGCAGGCTACGTGGAGGAAGACGAAGAAGTTCTCAATGACAGGCAGCCTGTTCGAGCACCATATGTTGAGTGACGTGATAATGACCCCTACAAGCATCGCAAGGAGGCTTGTCTGCCAGAGCTCGGGGGTGAAGGCCCGGTTCCCGACCGACACGGCCGCCATCATCAGCTCGGCGGTGAAGATGCAGTCGGAAGCCACGAATGCCTGCCAGCACAGCGCGCTGAGCCACCCGGATGCGTAGCTTAGAATCTTCTGTAGGGACTGCGGCGAGAACTCAGAGACCCAGTGATACCTGCTGAGAGAGTCAGCGAGCTTTGCGTCTTCTCCACTTCCCGTTCCTCGCTCTCTCGGTTTCTAGGGGAAGTAAGGGGGGGACTGACTGGCCGCCTGCGGTCGGGGCCATCGACGCCATCTCCGCCAGAGACAAGACGACGAAGGACTGGCCCAGGATCACCCAGCAGTAGCCCCAGAACGTGCCCGCCCTGCCGCCGTCGACAAGGCCCTGGGAGTTGTTGACAAATACAAACTCCCACGTGCCCATGGTACAAGACGTGAAAGCCACGCTGCTGAACCAGTTGAAGTTGCGCTTGAACTCCTGCTCCTTGCCCATGCGCTGCATGTCCCTCCTGTCAGCCGAGGACTCGCTGGCCGAATCGATTACAACCGGGCTGCCGACGGGGTCGGACTTTTCTGAGACTGACATGGCAACTCATGTGCTGTATGAAGTATAAGAATAAGATATTATGCTCCACGCCAGAACATCATGCATGTGGGACTGAAACGAAATAGTCCTGGCCGCATAAAGCTGCGTAGATGTATTGTGGCCTTGGGACAGCTTACGGTATCGATCCTAAAGATAGAGGTCCATGAATCAGCGTTACAGTGTTCTCGGTACGGCTTTGGTGACTGGGTGTTATTCAAGGGAGGCTTTTCAACGCAAGCTATCTCAATCCTATCATGATCGGCCCACTCTCACATATATGTGCTATCAGAGAAATTGCTGGTTGGCTGTGTTTGGGCTGTTCTGCAGAGTGCATATCACATCTCGCTTATGATCGTCTTTGCGTCATTGTAATTTGTTTTCCCCTCTACATGTAAGCCTATAGCCTGAAGAGACCGGCATCTCCATCATCGCGGTCTTGATGGTAGTGCTTACTTCTCCGCAGTGGGCCATCGTGACACTGCAGCTGAACTGAGTGCCACCGGCCGAGATGTGCGGGGAGAACACTGCTGCAGTAGATGTTTATGCTGGTTCCTACTGTTGAAAAAAAAACATATGGCCAGTCCAGTCATGGAATTATGCTTAAACGCCCAGACTCGGGAGGAGCTTCGGGTGGTGGGGTGTTGTCTGTGTTGTCTGGTATCGGTGGATTATCGAACTGGCTGGGTGCATGGAAACTGTTGCGTAACTACTTAAGTACCTAGGTAACTTTGAAAACCTATAGGAACCAGCGAGGATGACGATGCTGACCCCCAGCGACTTCCTTGAGGTAATATAATTCCCTGGTAATTCGCTGCGGCAGGCTAAAATGATCGACAAGATCCGTAGAGAGTCTAGGCTGCCGACTCCGGGGTCATTGCTGAAATGCAAACGCCGTCAAACCGATTCAGAAGGGAGATGGTTCCACTGGGAATCCTGAAAGGAAGTGGTATGTATCACTCATGTTGATTACCTAACATTGAATGGATAACATTAATTGCCAAGCTATTTTGAGGGACGTACATATCTGGGCACATATGGCTTCCAGCAAATGTCATGTGTGTAGCCGGCACCGCGGGATTCTACACCATGTTTGCTGCCATCAAACTGCCCTTCGTGCTTCTGTCGCTGGACGGAGGAAATGAATCATGCACGTCTTATCAGTGACTAGAACCTGATTGGCCGTGAGATATCCCCAGCCCCTGGTTCCGAAGTCGCATGGCTGTTGATTGCAAGCTCCGAACAAGATTCCCCAACCTTGAGCCACCTGCCAAACGGCTCGTGAACCGCCCTGGCACGCATATCACTATCTCGCTGGACCCCTTGTGCTCGTCCTCCGTCTGGGCAGAAACGCTTCACAGTGACTTTTGGCTCCTTGTCAGGCACGACTGTCCGGGACCAGGGCTGTCCTGAATTCCGGCCTGTGACGTGGCTGGGTTGGGTTGCTCACACGGCACGCACGGTCGGTCAGAGGCGCTCACCGTCCGTAAAAGCTTGCACCAGATCTCATCACCGCTCTTGGCCGCTCATGACTGGAACTATATCATGGCCTCATTGCTCACTCCGATTCATACATCATGGCACCGTAGCAGTATAAAAGGGTCCTCTCTCTTGAGAGGACTGCTTTCCCGACCAGCACGCTGCAGGAGCACCAAACTCAACACATCCACAACACACGTCCGGACACAATCAAGCACGGCTAAGGCAGACATCATGGGTTCCGTTCCGGAGACGAAAGCGAGTATGCTCTTGGTCGGCTCAGGCGGAGTCGGCACAATGGCAGCCTACGCGCTGGAGCAGGGAGGCCAAGCCAGCGTCACGGCAGTCCTGAGATCCAATTACAGGATCGTCAAGAACAAAGGCTTTGACATCAATTCCATCCAGCATGGACAGATCGAGAATTGGAGGCCAAGCCATGGTGAGTGTCGTCTGCCTCCTGGTGGATGGAAAACATGGAACTACAACTGAAGATCTGAACAGTTCGAGACACGATCCCGAACGTTGCCGAGGAGAACCTGTACTATGATTACGTCGTCATCACGACCAAGAACATCGCCGATGTCCTTCCCGCCATGTCAGAGGTCGTCGCCCCAGCCATCACCCCTGGGCTTACCAACATCGTCCTCCTGCAGAACGGCCTCAACATCGAGCGGCCTTTCATCGAAGCTTTCCCGGACAATCCAGTTCTCTCAGGCATTACAATGACCGGTGCGTCAGAGGCACCCCTCGGCACCATCAAGCACGACAACTACGACATCTCGTTCATCGGCGCGTTCGACAACCCCAACCTCGCAAGAGGCGTATCGGAGGCCGCAGCCCAGTCATTCGTCGAGATGTACGGCGCCTGCCCGGCCGTCAAGTGCACCTACGACAGCGACGTCCAGTTCAGCCGCTGGAGGAAGCTCCTGTACAACGCGAGCTTCAACTCGGTCGCGACGATCCTGCGGATGGACGTGTCGACGATGCGCGCCACCGAGCACGTCGTCGACGACCTCATCCGCCCGCTCATGCTGGAGGTCGTCGCGACGGCCGCGGCCAAGGGGGTCGCGCTGCCGCCCGAGGCCGTGGAGAAGATCATCACGGTGGACCTGTACGGGAGCTTCTTCCTGCCCAGCATGGCCCAGGACATCAACAAGGGCAACTTCATCGAGTTCGAGAACATCGTCGGGGAGCCGCTGCGGGAGGCGGAGGCGCTCGGGGTGCCGACCCCGACGCTGAGGGTCGTCTACGGGCTGCTGAAGGGCTTGCAGTTCAAGACTATGGAGGAAAAGGGCCTGGTCACGGTCCCCATGATGAGCTCGCCTGAGATGAAGTACGGTGACAAGAATGAGACGTGGTGATCCGTTGCATGGGCGGCGTTTTGATAGAGGAAGTTAGACACTTTTGACAGACCATTGAGCAGTGTCAATGCATACACATGCTACGTTTGCAAATGGGTATCGAATAGCCAGTCCTGGTGAAATCTGTCTTGGAGATAAAGAGACGAGCTTCTCTGACAGATGACTCCTCAATGAGGAACCTTTGAACCAATTACTGGCCAAATCTCCAGTGGGAGGGAAGATGCAAAAATCTTTCCAAGACGCCAGTTTTCTCGTGTAACTTCTAAGAGAGATTTTTTAACTTATATGTCTTGTTTTTGGAGGCTTTGTGTGGACAAGGCTACTGGCACTCCACGCAATAGAGGACCACTGAGAACCATTACTACCGTTCCTTCAACTCTGGATTTGGATTCTTTGGACTCATTCCAAGACAATAAAAAAGCATCAGCCGTGGTAAAGTTGGTTTTGTTCTTAATCCGAGCACAAATCTCTTCTTTTTTGATATTTCTTTTTTGAAATGCCAGCGGTCCCTTCACACAGTCGTCAACGCTCAAGGACAAAAGTTGCATATGCCCTGAAAGCAATGACGGAAATTCCGTGGAGCAGTAGCAGAGAATTTATCCGGGCTCTTTTTATTCAGCTCACTGCGGAGCACACGCTTTCCTCAGCATAAGAGATAGGGAGGTACTAGTACTGCGTCAGCTTTCAACATGCATGTAGACTTGCGCAGATGTATCGGCTACAGGAATACTTCAGCCATGCTTCAGTGGAACAATTAGGCCTCGTGCCTCGGAGCGATGAGGAGACAATCGTCAGGGGCGCCGAGGACTCCACATCAATAATCCCGAGGGATTAATCAAACACAACATTGATGACAATCCCAGTGAGCAGCTACCAAGTTCCAAGTATATAATATTGCACGCCACTCTTTCTACCACATACGACCATAGGTACCAGAAAATTCGGGATCCCGTCCGCTCTCCCATAGACAAGCTGGTAACCGCCGGATTAGTAGTTGGGTCGGTGACGACCAGCGAATACCCGGTGTTGTATGTTTTGTCTTTTTGCCTCAGTGTCGTACTCCTCTGACACAACAGGTCTTAGGAAAGAATCATCACACTTTTGGAACAGCGATCAATCAATGTACGTCAGACTTCATGTTTGGAGTCTCCCTGTGTGGATTTGAGTTTTCTCGGCACTCTGACATGATCCACTTTAACACGTCCGCTTCTAGTCGCGATCCCGAAGCGGTTCCAGGAACATGCATCCGCTAAGTGGTCGAACTCATTGAATTACGGCTGAAAAAAAAAAGATATTCGTGATTATGAGAAAGGGCCAGGGAGTAGAAGATAATACCGAAAGCCTGGGCAAGGATTGTGTTGTTGTTTCGAAGTGGTACGTAGGTATTATTGGTTGTTCCCGTGCATTGGGTCTGAATGTTTGTAAAAGTAGCCGGTTCAAAGGCAGCAAAGGCTTCATGAGGAAGCTTTCAACACTCTCTCCATACTTTGAAAACATGGAAAAGTTGTTGAGAGATTACCCTAACTACCAAGCATCTGAGAGGGGACGTATGTGAACCCAGGCCATAAACCACGCTCCAGATGTCCAGTAACGCCGCCCCTCGCGGCCAGCTGGAAGTCCAGTGACACCACCCCATTTTCGTCAGATTTGACCGGGAATAAAATACTTTGCGATCCCGAGGGATTACATGAGTACGCTCGTGCCCCTAGCCTCGAGTTCCCAGCTTTGAGAACGGTGGCAAGATCCAACCAGGCCATCACGTCCTGGCCGAAAAAGATATTTCCTGGTTCTAGGGCAAGTGTTTCTATGAGGAGGTCCTGCTGCTCCTCCACAGACCCTGGAATAAAGATTGCATCAATTCTCCTCTCATCTTGGGCCTCTAGCCATGTTCTGAAACCCGGGAAGCGAGGGTGACAGAGGCCGTGATAGTATGGAAGGTTAGCAGGAGGGATCTTCTCACAGACCTTGTGGAAGTGAGACACCCAATACCGAGCCGCGTATCCCAACAAGCTCTCGGCCTCTCTTGTCGGGTGCCCGAGCGCCGCACTCTTGCAAGGTTTGCCGAGCATGTAGAGGTATGCCGTGCAAATCTCCAGAAGGAGAGCATGGCAGGATTTGATGGAAAAGGTGTGCTGCCAGCCATCGCCCGTGTCGCTTGCCAGCGTCACCGACTCAGCCCCTCCCGCAGAGCCAGGCCCGCTTGCCCCATAGTCCTGCCCACTGTCCGATCCAGAGTCAGACAGCTTCCACAATGCCTCGTCTGCCTTGATCACCAGTGGCACTGTTTCAAGATCCGTCCAAGAGGCCTCGTCGAGTAGGAACTCCCTCGCGGTCTGGTGGACGAGGTAGACCTTTTGCTGTATAATTCGGACGAAGTGGCCGCAAATAGACTTGATATGGTTCTCGGCAGGGTAGACTATGTCATATTCGGTTGTCTGGAACGTGCGGCTGCTAGGTCTTCGCCCAGATTTTGATTCGGCAAAGGTGTCATGATCGGACTTGACCGCGAGGGCAACATTAAGCTCTTCAACGGTGAGCGTCCTCATGGCTCCAAGTACCAGGCTCAGCATCTTCTTGGCTTTAGCCTTGGCAAGGGGACTGGTTTCGGCTTTCGACTTGAGAAGAGCCGCGTATATCGAGTAGATATCGCGGCTCCGGAGTATCGCATCCATCTCCCTCCTCGACGCCCCTTCAATGGCCCTCTCCTTCAATAGTTGAATAATCAAGGTTGCCCACAGAAAGGTCCGGTCCGCACGCGAGACGAGGCCGCGCTCCAAGTCGTCCAGCAGATCCAGCGGAAGGCCTCCACCGGCTAGGTCGGCCATCGCGTCTTTCACCACGAGTTTGATGTCTTGATTGATTGCCTCGGACTCGTCCTCGCCTCTGAGCCTCACTATGGCGCAGCTTCCTGTCGCCTTTCCGGGCGGAACGCGTCTGTCGAACTTGATCTTGATAGAATTGTCCGGTCTGCTGAACACCAGCATTTTCAGGTTGTGCTCAACGACCTCGTCATCGAAGACTTTCGTGAAGTATCGCTCAATACAATGAAGCAACCCTTTTCTTGACTTCTCCTCGCACTCATCTAGGCCGTCCAGAAGACAGATCGTTGTCGATGACGCTGGTGCGGACCTTATGGAATCTTCAAAAATCGTCCAAAGATGCGAGACCCTTGTCAGGCCAGTACCAGATACGTTCAAATGCTCAACTGCGACATCGAGAAGTTCTGGATTAGCCTCATAGAGTTGGTATAGGACTGCGGACAAGCCGGCAACGGCATCGCTTTGTTCAAGGTTATCGTCCTTGAAGAAGAAGTAGCATATGTTGATTCCTCTTCCAGTATGCTTTTTTTTGTAATGGTCAATTAGATAGGACGTCAAGACTGATTTTCCGCAGCCGGCATCAGCTGAAACCCACAGGAGCGCGCGGCCAGTGTTGCGTTCCCATTCTTTCAGCTTCTCATGTTCGAGGATCCAAGAGCAAGTTCCTTTAACAGCAGTGGGGTTCCGGGCCTTGTGGGACCCGTGGTTTCTCTTTAGGGCGGTCATGATCTCCATTGGCGAGAAAACCTTGAAGGCTATAGATCCAAATAATAAGCCTTCATCCTTGAAATTGGGTGGGGGGACTGACCGGTAGCAGTGCTTTGTTTGTTCTTGCTACTTGACTTGTATTCCACACGAATCTCATCAAACACTCGTCGAATGTTTGATATAACAGGTGCAATTCTGGGATCATCTTCACCGGTAAACTGGCAAATGTTGCGATGATTCCCGTCGATGGGCACGACTATCTCTCCGGGCCAACCGAGCGTCGCCGAATCTCGATCCACAACCTTAGTTGGTCCATTGTCAGCAATTATATACCCACTGGAGACTTTGGTAATCAAGACCATCGACTCTTCCAGGCCTGGACCTACCAAACAATTCAGCCACTCCATCTTTTCTGTCTCTACAAAGCTCACAATCTTAAGCTGACAGCCACGCTCTTTGAACGATTGCGATATCTGGCTGAGTGCATGGGAATTCTTTTCCAGATATTTGGTCAGTCGGGAGTTCGTGTGAGTGCCCATGGCCCCGGCCCTCAAAGCCCTGCTCATAATAGAGCCCAGCGACGCGAGGTCAGAACCGCGATGCGGCGTCCCGAAGAAGAATATACCAGTGACGTGGCTTAGGATTTCCTCTTCATGCCGACTGTTTTCCGCCGCCTTATTCAGTGCCTGCATGTTCCTTAGTATTAGTGGTGTTACATGCTGCTAACGATGCAAGTATATGCAGCTCACCTGTTTCACGACGATGCCACCGAGGCTGTGACATATGAAGACGATGGGACGCCTCGGTTCCAACCCCCTCTGGCGCTTTGCGATGATATGCTCGAGCAATTGATCGGCGAAGGTGGCAATATCGGATGTAGATTTGCTGAACTGGACCGACGAGTTGTATGAAAATGACAGAACACGAGAGTTAATCGCGTCTTGGCTGGGCAGGACCGTCTGCAGCCAATTCACCTTATCGCCGTTCCACCGAGTCGTTGTCCATGTGTCATGGTAATGCCCATTCAAACCATGTACTGCCACGATGTCCACAATCCCCTTGGATTCTGGATACTTGTCAACGAGCACATGTAGGCCATAACCTCCTGGCTGTGCAGGGATGGGCCGATGAAAGTCGCCCTGCCGTCGTCCCAGGGCTGAAAGACGACTCATTGTGAGGAGCAGGGATGTCTCCTCGAGATGTTGACCAAGCGTTTTTGTTTCAATGAGATATATCGTTCACGCAACGCTGGGTCCTCTCACGAGCAGTCGCGGAGCCAGCTGAGGTCCAGGCAGCTGGACCTCGTGAGACGCTGACGTGGCGCTACTGATGCAGCTGTAGCCCAAATGCGAGTATCATTGGTTGCTATTCAGCAGCAGGATGCATTGCATGCTGATCATCATCACATGCCCATATGTCAGTCAGCAGGTCTCGCCAATTCTGACTACATACTTCTGCTGCCAGGGCGGCCAGGGCAGCGAGTGCCCCAGTGCGTTTCTACTTGCAGATTGGTATGAACAAGTTCTAGACAGATGAAACCAACCACCCTGTATCCTGAACACCCATTAATTGTAGTTAAGTCCCTTCGAATGCGGCGGTGAATGAGTTACCGGGACGTGCCAAGTCAAGGAACGGGCTCCTACCTAGGTAGCAAGTCTTTGATCAGTTCAGTTCACGCACGCCCTTCTGCAGCAAAGAGGCTATGAGAAACAAACCATAGGGTAGGTTGGTTGTGCCATTGTTGCCACTGAAACCATGGCAGATACAAGGGTCGAGTTGAGATCTAAGCCAAGCCTCTCCTACCTGCGATCAGGCGCAACAGGGTATGATTATAATACGGACTCGGCTGTAAAGCATCCTGCTCCGGGCTTTACCACGACTGGCCCTTGAGCGTTTACGACTGTGTGAAGGGACCGCTCACATTTCATTTTTTTTCCGGCAAAAACAGAGAGATTTGCGCCCGAATTAGAAACAAAACCAACTTATCGTATGCGCATTTTCCAAGTGGGAGGATACAAGAGCAGAGCCATTTTCCTCCTTCAGGCCTGATTTCTGCTGTGCGTCTGGTCCTCATCTTTTATTTTCGTTGTAGCATCTCTGTCCACCATGTCCGGATGTCATCCTCCTCGCACCTATTCCACAAAGCCAGTATCTTATTGAGGTGTGATAATGCACTCAAGTATCGGAAGCAAAAATCTTCTTCCGTACCGTAGAAGACACATCAGTCTCGCCAGACCAACAGACCCTTGGCGTAAAGCCCAGCGACGATCCCCAGACCCCTCTCCCTATCCCTCACAACCGACGCACTCGTTGGGTACTCCCATCCGGCATAAATATGACGCACGCCACCCTCTGGCGTCCACTCGCTCGCCCACGACGCGCCACCAGTCTCCGCACACATGGCCTTCACATCCTCGCCCTGCGACGCAAGCACCTCCGGGCGGTGGCAGACACGCCGCGTGCGCGCGAACTTGGTCAGGCTCGGGAAGTGCGGGTGCCCCGCGACGAGCAGGGCGCCGTCGCCCTTGGAGAGCGCCAGGTTGTCCGGCATGAACGGCAGCCAGAAGCTCGAGGCCGGCTCCAGGCTCTGGTGCTGCTGCTGCTGCTGCTCCTGCGGCGCCTCCTGGGAGACGGTGTACAGCTCGACGGTGCGCTTGCTCGTCGAGGCGACGGCCAGGGTCGTCTTGTTCAGGAGCACGATGCCGTTCGGATAGGCCTGGCGGGCCACCACCGCGGCGTCGACCGTGCCGTTGTCCAGGATGCGCGCGTGTACCACCGTTCCGATCGGCAGCCCGGCATACGTCTCGACGGCCCAGAGCAGCGGGTACTGGCGGGCGGTGAAATAGTGCTGGTTGGTGACGTAGAACTCGGACTCGCTGATCGCGGCGATGGAGTTTGGCATGCTGATGAGTGGGTGAACGAGGGAGCGGACGTGTGTGGCTGTTAGCGAGTCAAGCTCCAGATGGAACTGCTCGATGCGGGAGCCCTGCCGGCCGTGGTTCGTCACGAAGAGCGTGGAGCTGGGCTCGTGGTATTCAAATCCTATGGTGCGGAGCTCCGCGTCGAGGCCTACGAGCTCGATGCGCTTCAGACTGTCCTCTTCAGGGGCGGAAGAGTCCTGGTAGTCCCAGGCGTAGAGCTCAGCATTGGGATCAGGCCCGGCGCTTTCCACAAAGTCACCCTAAGGCTGGTCAGATTTCCAAATGCCAGGAGCCGCGAATGACTTGGGCGAGTACTCACCATGACCGTGTTCCAGGTCTCCCGGCCCGGATCGCACGCCAACATTGCCAGGCCTCTACTTTCGACCAGGACCGCATCTTCGCAATTCCGGATGCGGTCGGCGAACTTGACCTCGTACGAGCTGAAGTTGGCATGTTTGGGCATCCGCTCGGGAGCATTGTAGTAGGCTACAGAAAACACGCGACCCCGCGTAGCCAGGAATGCCGCGAGAGGTGCGAGCAGAGCCACGAGCTGTGTTTTATGTCAGCCCCCAGACCTCGTTCAGTGAGGTTACTCGTGCAAGATGAAGGGACAGCAAGGAGCCGAGTCTTACGATGCTTGTCCTTATGTTGACAGCCATTATGAGGCGCGTTTATGGTTGACTCAAAATAATTGAGTAGAAAGAAGGAGTCACGACGGCGCTCATTGCGCTCGGCGATGTGAGACGTGGAAGCATGTTGGGGCCTGGGGCTGCTTAGTGGCCCAAACCCGATGCCCCGATGTCTCCGCGAGGCCTTGAAATAAGCTTCCAAGGCCCGAAAAGGGCTCGGCCAACAGCAGAGGTAAAGTGGGGCACCAACCAAGGGACTTGGCACAAGCTGACGGGTGCAACCCAAGCGAGCTGTTGATAACAGGCGACAGCAAGATCGTCCCAAGTCCACACAATTCGCTGTTTAGTTTCTTCGGCATTACGGCGACTGGCGCGTCGGCACAGCAGAAACGCCGAACCTTGGACACATGGTCAATGCCAAAGATCAGCGGTGGTCTGCCAGCTTTCCATTCTCCATTCTCGATTCTCGCATTATCACCCGCAATTGATCTACCTGCATTTAATCAAAGATGATATAAAAGTGCATGCCATCCCTCCAGATTACATTACGGTGTGTCAGCAACTTTATGGATGACTGTAAACTCTAACACGATAAAAGCAGCATAACCAACTAGCATTGCCCCTCCAATCCAGCGATCGAACCTGCCACCAACCCAGACAGTCAACGTAAAAGCAAGAGTTGAGCCCCACAGCACTGCCAATTCGGGGATATTGACGGTCCGGCTGTTGAATTCCCCGGACGTGTCGACCATGATGATTCCCATACAGAGCGAGAGGAGAAAGATGTTGCTTCCAACCGTGTTCGCCACGAGGATACCTACATGTCCTCGGTGGCCACTCATGACGGCGACAAACTTCTCGGGAAGTGTAGTAGCTATGGCAAGGACGATGACACCGAAGAGAACGTCAGACACGCCGATGGCATCCGTAATGTTCATCGCCGCGTGGGATATGACATAGCCGGCGAGGCAGATGGCTATGAAGCCGAGCACGAGGTAAAGGATATGGTACTCTAAACCGCGCCGTCCACGATCGCCTCTCTGCGATGATGGCGGCTCAGGTGACAACCCGTTTCGCTGTGGCACCCGGGGGCTAGTCTCTGGGTTCAGCAACCGTTCTCGGCTACCGGACGTCCTTGCCGAGTCTCCATCGCTGCCGTCATCGCTGCTGTCGTCATCAGAGTCTTCTGGGGCGGTGAGGCTGCCCCTGCTGATCGCCCAGCCGATTGAAACCACATAGACGGCGAAGACGGCGATCAAGATGGCACCGCAGGCCAGCCAGATGGCCCTGCGGGAAAAGTAAGTGATCGGCGCGACAAAGGTCGTTACAATGAGCAGCAAGAGGGAGTATATCCGAGAGCTCCCGTCGAACTGGGCCGGGTTCCCCTTCTCGCGGAACAAGAGGCCCAGCGAGAAGGCACCGAGGATATTCGAGATGGCAGAGCCCACGATGTTGCCCACTGCCAATGACGGGCGGCCTTGGGCAAGCGAGGAAACAACGACGACGAGCTACAGGGAGTCAACGTCACAACCAGCTGAGGAACAAGGCAAGGCTGAAACGGCCGGGGCCTACCTCTTCCCATTCTGCGCCAGCCGTGAGAAGCGCGATTATGGTGTCGGGGATTCCGGTGCGCCGTGCGACGATGGCGGTATGGTCGACGAACTTGTCGGCGCCGGACTCAAGAAGGAATAGAGTGCTTATGAATACAGCGACGTTGTAGGTGATCACATTTCCGTCGGCCATGATAGTCGGTGCGGACTCGACATTCAGTGGTTACCTAACCTCAGAGTTGAGCGAAAAGCGCCAGACGTTCAAGCCCTGATGGCGACTTGGGAGCGACGCTATTTAGCAGCAGGGTTAGGGGTTTGTGGACTAGGCTTCGTGACCCGAGCAAGCACGTGCTGCGATGATACAGAGGGTTTACACCTTGGGCACAAGTTTTGCGGCCCTGACGCTGCGGCGTGTAGGTATTCCCTTCAGTGGTGGCTGCGCTCTGACACAGTGGAGGATGAACGGTCTCGTCGAACCTAGCTGCTCTCGTCAGGGCCGATAAGCTTTCTTTTTATACTTATATAAATAATTATAATTTAGCATTTTAATAAATAATAAGCTACTAAAGCTACTTAAGCTATAGTAATTGATTTAATAAACAGTTTATTATAAAGTTAAAAAACTTTAAAAATTATTTTTATAAATAAGTATAAATTTCTTTTTATATTTAATTAATAATATAACATGCATGTGGGGACAAGAGTATCCTGCGCATTGCTTCTTACCACGTCGAGTCTTCTGACCGACGCCTTGGTTCTGTGCCTTGCTTTAGTATAGGTCCGATGGCCATAAAATGACGCTGCCTGAGAAGGTGGCCGCAGCCCTTGCATTCTTAGGAGAATAAATTGACAGCAAGTTGGTACAGCAGAGACAAAATGTGACAAATAGTAGCCCTCGTGGGTGGTGAGCGCCTCCGATCGTTCCGGCTCATGCTCATCTATCCTACGCGTGCCAGCCCCCAGGTTTTGGAGATATGAACCGTGTAGAGCTGGCTGGTGCAACTTGATAATTGCATCGTTGGTGTCGCTGGTACCACGACGGTCTACCGTTGTCATAGCGTGAGAGCTTAGATAATGGTACATGGATCAAGCTAACCACAAAGTCATACTCAACATGCAGTAGTATGAATTCCGTTCAAGAGAACGGATTCAGTGTCAGATTGGAGCAATCAAGACGTAGGAGTAGCACGCAGGGCTACGTACGCGCTCATGTTATCCTGGGGGACTTCCTTCTCTGCTCGAATGACATGCCGATTGCGAATCACTGCCGATGTCCCACTATATCTGCTGTGGTTTGTAGGCACTGAAATTGTGTGACGTCAAATCGTGTTCTCCGTGGAATGCCCGCCCTCCCTTCCTCTAAGGGTTCATCAATCTTGGCCCCCGGACGCACGACATCCCGCCATAATAAATCCGAAGCGGCTCTTGTTAGCCGCAAGCCACACGGGTGCTAACAGGACCGCTATGAAGCAACTTCGGCTCTCGCGAGGGGCCATTCGTGTAATACACTAGGGCTAATCCGGAGTCGTTGATCTCATTAACCAATCTGCCGCTTCCGTTGTTCTGCCTGTCTGGCACGATCGATTTCGTTCATAACAACCTTCGAGTATCAGGATTGGTTCATTGGAAAGTGAATTTAACCTGCGCACTTCATTCTGCACACTCGCAAGAGGAACACGGTTCCACCATGGCCCCGACTTCAAAGGAGAGCTGGATCCACCGTGCTCGGAGCCATCCGCACGTGAAGGGCGGGAACATCAGCGTTCTCGGCAGCCATTTCGTTGCTGCATCTGGAGAGTTCGTGGGCACGTTCTTCTTCCTATGGCTCGGCTATGGTGGACAACTGATGGTGCTCAACCAAGCCGCGGCCCCGGCCGGGACGGGAGGAGGTGCCAGCAGTGAAACAGTCGTCTTCATCGCTCTCATCTACGGCTTCTCGCTGCTTGTCAATGCTTGGGCGTTTTACCGGATCAGTGGGGGTCTTTTCAATCCTGCCGTCAGTGACCCCTCCGAGGCTCAGGTGACGAGACCCCTCAAGGCTTACTTACATACTGACGCGCTTGCTACGTACAGGTGTCTCTGGGGCTTAGTCTTTCCGGACAGCTACCATGGGTGCGGACGGCGTTCCTCATACCGGCGCAGCTCTTGGCGTCAATGTGTGCCGGTGGTCTGGCCGCGGCGATGTTCGACACCGAAATATCCGCCGTCAACACTTTATTGTCAGCAGAGACGTCGACGGCGAAGGGCCTGTTCATTGAAATGTTTATGACTGCGGAATTGGTCTTCGTTGTCCTCATGCTGGCAGCTGAGAAGTCGAAGGACACGTTTCTTGCCCCGATCGGGATCGGACTGGCTCTTTTCCTATGTGAGCTTACTGGTGAGTCAAATTTCATTAATCTCAGTTGCGTAATATCTCATTTCGAACACCGCAACATGATGCATGACGGGTACTCAATAATTGTGCAGGGGTCTTTTACACGGGTGGCTCGTTGAACCCAGCGCGGAGCTTTGGCTGTGCCGTCGCTGGGAGAGTATTCCCTGGATATCATTGGATATACTGGCTTGGGCCAGCTATGGGGGCGTCCCTAGCAGCTGTCTACTACCGCTTCGTCAAATGGGCCCATTACGAAGAAGTCAATCCCGGGCAAGATAGTGCGGGTATTCCAGAGAATATCGACCCAGGCGCTGTATAAGCGGCAATACGGCGCTGCGATAACTCATATCTGAATGCAGGTCTACGGTTAATCTGTACTATTTGGAACAAGGTCTGCTGTCTCTCTGTGTCGTAGACAAATCCGTGGAAATCCA
The DNA here is from genome assembly GCA_001447215.1 of Diaporthe aspalathi. NCBI lineage: Eukaryota > Fungi > Ascomycota > Sordariomycetes > Diaporthales > Diaporthaceae > Diaporthe > Diaporthe aspalathi. Next base: position 30,211 of record LJJS01000196.1, read on the forward strand.
GCCCAGCATCCTCCCTCACAATGATTCTGCTATTCGTGGTCTTTGGTCGATGGCTGTGGCACCGAAGGAAATCTTTCGCAATGAACGCTGATAAAAGATCAATCCCGGGTTCTAATGTTCAGACTTGAAAGACGCCACAGTGGCCCCTTCTCTGTAACTATTGCACTGGTCTGATTAGATTTCTATTTTCCCCACAGTCCTATGTTCATCAGTAGCCGCCGGGCTCGCACTATATGCACAATCTGACCATTCTAATGACCCCCTCATTGGGGGCGGAGACAATGATTTCAGGTGTTGTCAGTATCGGAACTTTGTGTCACCCACCTTCTGCAGGTCTGAGGCCTGAACTACTGAAATCGTGCATTTACCCTCCCCGCCATGGCCATTATAGCCGGGAAATGGTTCGATTCCACGCGATGAAGTTCCAAGCCCGATGGGGCTGAGCTGCCTGCACCTACATACTTACGTATGTATGGGCCCGGGGAAGGTGGTCAGCAAGACCGTCCCGCGGTATAAAGCGTCCAGCTCAAGCTGGCAGATTGCTAGCCAACTGACCCAAAACAGGCCATACCACTTGACATCCACCTGGTCCCTCCTGCCGAAATGTCTGGGCTTCCAGCTCTAACTTCCGCATTACCTCGATGTGCTGTAAGTATATTCTCATAACAGTTAAGGAGAAGTCTTGCTGATATTGACATTCACAAATAGATGGCGTGCTTGACCACTGCAACCCTGAATTCGAGCTGCGCGATCACGAATCAAAGCTGCATTTGTCACGATCAAGACCTCAATGACCAGGCTACGGCGTGTATCAGGGATGCTTGCACCGTCCGGGAGGCTCTTTTGACCAAGAACCTCACCTCCACATACTGCGGTGTCGCCGCGACCACCGGCCCTTCTTATGTTCCGGTCTTCATGGCATTCACTGTCCTATGTGCGATCTCTGTCTTGTTAAGGGTCCTCGCGAGGCTGATGGTGGGGTATCCAGTGTGGTGGGATGATTTTATCATCGCTTTATCCTTTGTAGGTCTGGTACTTTTCGAGCGTCATTCGGCCTTGATGTCAGATATGCTGAACTCTCTCCTCGACGTGCAGCTAGCCTGTGTTGCATTTACGACGATTGCATGGGAGGGCAAGTAGATCACCGATCAGTCCTTCGTTTCGAATGACTACAAAAGATGTTGTGAGCTGACAGCCGCCCTGCAGTACGAGAGTATGGATTGGGGACCGACATCTGGGCGATCCCGTTTGACGATATTACTCTCATTTTCAAATATTTATATGTCCTCTTCGTCCTATACATAACAAGCCGTCACCTTGTCAGGGGTTCTATCCTGCTCTTCTGCTACCGCCTTTTCGGTCACAACCGCTTGGCGCGGCGGCTGATACAGTTCACCTTTGTGCTCCTCTTCGCCTTCTGCATCGCCTTCGACTCTGCCATTCTCTTCGGTTGTAGACCGATCCAGCATTTCTGGAATTCCTGGGATGGTGAGCATCAAGGCAGCTGCATCAGCACCCATGCCATCTTCTGGGCCGGTGCATTCATCGACATCTCCATTGATATATGGATCATGCTTATTCCTGTGCCCTTCATCATGAGATTGAAGCTCTCATTGAGGAAGAAGATTTTGACCGGGATAATGTTCGCATTTGGGATTTTGTGCGTTCCCTCCTGATCGGACTGAATGATGGGGACTTCAGAACTGATGGCATGTGCCGGGGGTCAGTGTCACCGTTGTCAGCCTCTACCGCCTCTCGATGATCGACCGCTTCACTTTATCAGAAAACCCAACAGGTGAGCCCGATCCCTTAGCTAGTGCTTTCTCATCAAACTCAACACAACATGTTTTCCAGTAGAAGCTAACGAATTGGCCGTTCCCATATACAGCTGACTTTCTCGACGTTGGGACTTGGTCCGGTCTTGAACTATATGTGGGCATCATTTGTGCATGCCTTCCTAATTTCAATTCCCTCCTGAAACCAGTCTACGCATGGATGGGTTCTTTAGCGAAGGCTCGGCGCTCTGGAGGTGAAGGTTCCGCAGGCGGCAGCGGCCGACAATTCCACGGACAGGACGACGAGTCTTTCGGTTTAGGGCAGACAATACGCGTCACGACGGTGGGCAACGTCGAGGATCATAGCTCGAATGGTGAGATTATGAGGACGGACCGTGCTTTTGGTTGTCCTGGCCAGGATGGGACCGTGTTCAGGTTACAGGAGATTGATCAAGGCTTGGCTGCGAATAAGGCGGTAAGTGGCAGGGCTTGGTTGTGACATGGGTGCCAAATGGCTACAAAGGTTCGCGCAGCGTCGTTCCCTGACGAGAGAAGCATTTTGAATGATCGGGTTTGTTCAGTGTGTGTCACGCCTAGAGCCTAGGAGAAGTAATTTCACGCATCAAGAATCGACCTTTGGGGAATTCAACGTTGAGACCGGCGATGTAAGGTGCTCATTCTAGAGCAATGTAGCAGCTGACTGAGTAAATCACAACAGGTGACTAACTAGAGTAGTCGGGACGAATGGAGTCAAGTTTAAGTATCTGTGGACAGTCTGCTGCGGCCGTACGCCTCGTTTATGATAACGAGGATGGCACTTGCACCTGTGTTTTGACTACAGATGGCTACTAGTAGATGCATTATGTTACCCTTGCCAAAGGCTCGCCAACAACGAAGCTCATAGAAGCCAACGACGAGATCGACTGAGAAGATACAGGGTTCCAGGGCCCCACAATCAAGCAATATTCCGCCTGTCGTCGCTCCTGAGCGTTGGGATTAGTAAGAATGGCACGTTTCCTATCGTTCGAGGCTAACATCTGTCCGTAGTCAACCATCCAATATCATCAGGCTAAAATACTCCAAATCAGGACTTGTTGGTCTAACCCAACACCATTGTTGATTAATCACAGACAAAAGTAAACTAAGTGTGCACAACACGCGAGAGGCGCTCCCAAACATGCTTCTTTACTTTAAGAAAGGTTTCCACCCGTATTAGATCTATTAGGAAAGTTAAATAAAATAAGTGTTAGTGTAATGATCAAGGTTCCTTGGGTCCTTTAAACCTGCTAATCGGGGTTTATATTTAAAATATATAATTAAGCGGTAATAATTAAGCAATATTATAGGCTAATAATAATCACTAGCTGGTAAAAGCTATTTATAAGTGAATACTTAAATTAATTGCTAAAAAGCTGTTTATACTATCTAGCTATCTGGTAATAAGTATATTCTTTATATATTTATCTTTTTAGCTTAGCTTATAAAGCTTAAAGTCTGATTTTTATAATCTTAAAGTAAAAGCATTTGGCTTAGTGTTTAATTTAATTAATCTTAAATTAATTAACTTGAAACTTAATGTTTTTAATTTTAGCTTAAGTAATTTTATAGTTATATAATAGTAGCTAGGTTCCATTATGCTATTTGCTTAGCTAATATATTAGCTAAATAAAGTTATTTTTTTTGTAAAACTAACTGTTATTTTTATTTTTATTAGGGTTATAATATTATTCCTTTTTTTAATGCTTTCTTATTTTTAAAAATCTAATTAATGCATTTCTTTTTTACTTCCTTTTTACCTCCCTTTTTATATTGTCCTTTATTTATTATATATAGTTACTATATTAAATTATATTTAAAAATTTATTTTTAAAAAAACAAAGTAGCATTAAGCTTTTATATTATTAATTAAAATATAGAATATTAAAATTAATATACTTTATTCTTATTATTTTAAATAAAGTTTATTATATAAATATTTAAAGAATTTTAAGTGTCATAGCAAATATATAAAACAGGGTTTAACTATTTATAATAGCAATAATATTTTATTAGCTTATAAGTTTCTTTTTTTTTAATAATTATTATAGTTATTTTTAAATTTCTTTTAATTATTAAAATTATAAAAAAACAGCAATATATTGCTAAAACAGCTAAAAATATAAAAAAAAAGCTATTTATATTATAAATAAAGTTGCAAATAGCCTTAGGCTATTTAGCAAAATTGCATAAACAACAGCGTTTTTTAAAGAATTGTGGTTTTAAGTTATTCTGTTTAAGTATACAAAATTTGAATAAGGTAGATGCTAAGGAGGCCTGTTAGGCTAAGCTTTGAAAAATTTAAAAACAAGCTAATTAAACTTTAGCTAATATTTTTTCCTAGGGGGCTAATAACGCATCTTTTTAGCTTCCCCTTAGTTTAAATATTTTAAAAGCTAATTAGTTTATTTTAATAAATAGTAATAATTTTGCAATGCTTGCTAGTAATTTATTAAGCTTTTAGCGGGGTTTTATATATTATTTTTATTATTATAATTGTTTTGTTTAACTAAATACTTAATATTAGCATTATATATTTTAGAATTTAAAATGCTTTTAATTTTGCTTTATTATTTTTAAATTTAATTTATACTTTTAATTATATACATATTAATATTGGTTTTAAAAGCAATATATAAAAAACTAAATAAATTTATATTTGTTTTAAATAATAAAAGTTTAAAGTTAATATTTAAAAGTTTTTTTTTTAAATTTTAAATAATTTAATTTCTTTATAATTAAAGTTATTATTAAATTACTTAATTTTGATTTTTTTATAAAGTAAATAAACTTTATATTTTGTTTTAAGATTAATTGTTTAATTCTTTTTTATTAGTATAAATTATTATTTATTTTTATGTAAAAAACAGTTTTTATTAGAGCTGGTTTGAAGGTTTTAAATTTTAGTTGCCTTTTTTATAGCTAACTATGCTTTTTTATTAAAAATTAATTTTTTATAAGCTTTTAGTTTATAACTATAATTATTATAAAAAGGTATTATTTTTATTATTTTTATATTTATAGTACTATAAGCAAATTATATTATAAATAATAACTGCATTTAATTATTTTAATTATAATTTATATAAATATATAAATATTATTTTAAAATTTAATTAATTATTTAATTTATTTATTTATTAAAAAATTAAAAATTATAAAATGCTTTAATTTAATATAAATAATATGTTTTAATTAAAATAATATTTTATAATATATTATAGTTATTAATAATTATTTAAAAAAATATATATAACGTGGTTTATCAGGTGGTGTCCGATATCAGGTGGTGT